>WWET01000991.1:226656-268995 GCA_011038615.1 Limnodynastes dumerilii
CGACCGTCGTACTGAACGCACGCCCCTCGAGCGAACATTTCGCACACAATACGACCGCTATACGCTCATGTCGTCCAGCCGACCGGAAGCTGTCATACTGGGCATGCGCAGTGCGAATTTTCGTACGAAAATACGCAAAAAACGGTCGTACGCTCGCTCGAAATCGGCCAATTTCGTAGCTCTGGATCAGGACCAAGGACACCACCAGATCATGGCATGTATACAGGATGAAGGTAAAAGTTCTCCAGGCAGGTACACAAATACAAGAAAACAGGGTTCAGGCAGGTATACAGATAAAAGGTAGCGGGGATCCAGGCAGGTATACAGATACAGGGTAACGGGGTACAGGCAGGTATACAGATATAAGGTAATAGGGTTCCAGGCAGGTATACGGATACAAGGTAATGGGGATCCAGGCAGGTACACAAATACAAGGTAATGGGGTCCAGGTGGATATACAGTGACAAGGTAAAAAGACAGAGATACCAGGAAGCAGATGGACATAGACAACAGCAGACAGACAAGCTTGAGGAAGGACAATAAACAAACAGGTACCCTGCAGGGAGCAGGGCTAAGGAACAAGAAAGGGAATAAGGAAGCAAGAGGTAAAAAGACAAGAAAGGGCAATTGTCAAAAAACAATAACAGAAACAGGCTGGATCAAACTATCCAGAAAACAGACAAGGGCGCCGATCCTGAACTACAGATGTTGCCCGGCGTAGCTACGGCAATGCCCTATTATGGATCGGGCGTTCGTAGCAGCAGCGTAGTAACATTGGAGTGGGCGTCCCCCAGCGTTACTACGCTGCAGTTAGAGCAGGTAGGCAGGGGGAGGGAATCCCAGCATATTTACACTCCCTTGAAGTTAGGGTGGCCTTCAGCCTGCGTAAGGGAATGTAAATACGATGGGGCAGGGGGAGTGTCAGGAGGAGTCCCACGATGTAGGTCTGGATCTGGCCCAATATCACCAGCAAGGGAAAGTTCTCCCTGCTGGGTACTTATACACTGAACAGCCAATCAGAGCTGGAGAGCCTCCCATCAGAACATATCTACATTACGATTGACCCAACTTGCTGACTCTTGAGTCTTCAGAAGACTTCGGAAACTTGGGCATTGCTCCTGGAATTCTAGGAAAGCTGGCAAATCTCCAGGTTGTGTGCTTGAGGCTGTGATTTAATGTAACTCATTGCTGTAAGCCCTAAGCTATGTAATAACCCTATGAACACAGTTTTGATTAGACAGAGAGCGGGGCTTAATGCATGATTTGCATAAACAAATACCCTCAATACCTTTTCAAGTGTCCATATGCAGCCTGCAATCCTTATGCCTTTGCCATACTTACTAACATTGGGCTGCATGCAGACTTAAGTAAGTGCTTGAAATTAATTACTTCTGGGCTAAACCATGTTGATTGCAGGGGGAGTCAAGTTAACTGTATTCTCTGGTAAGTAAGGATATATCTTTGAATTGCTTACTGCACACAGATACTAACCAGCTTTACTTTTACACTGTTATTTAGACTTGGGATAGGAAACATCACATCTCAACTCTAATACTATTTGCAACAGATGAAATATGACTCCCCTGAAATCAACATGGTTTAGCCCAGGAGTAACTAATTTTCAAGTCCGGATCCATCCCTTTGTGTTTGGTTCTTGGTTTAACTTCCCATAGAATGTGTTCTTTTTTACATATACATTATTTCCCCTTAATGTGTGTGATTATTTTTGAGCCAAACTCTGGATCAGGTACCATAAATATGGTTGATGTTTTCACATTTTTCGTTTGTTTGTTTATTTTTTTTTTATTTTTTTTTAGCTCTTCGTAACGGGATTGTAACCTTCATTTTATATGTATATGCCACATCCCTGTTCTGTTGTATACAATCCATTTTGAGAGTCTGTAATTGTTGCTTAGGAACAATGATCACTGTGGTAAATATCATGGCTTCAGTTAGTACCAAATCATTCGCTGTGCTTATAACTTTATGCAAAGAAGTGAAGGGAACAATGATAATTGCTGGATAATTGGAAGTCACCCCTAGGAACATCTATGCATAGTAAGATATTTTAAAAGAATTATCATTTTCTGACACAGCACAGTATGAGCTACAAAAAATAACTGGATTTTAGTTGCAGCTATCATTGTTTCAGATATGAGGTTGTTATCTTTAATTATCCCAGAAATGTAACTTAACAAATGCCAGTAAAGATATCACTTTACAATAATGACAGTATCTCAGTGCATTAAAAAAAACTATATTGTAGATAACAATGCAAGTCTTCATTTGTGTAAAAAAAGATATTTAAGTATATTTTAATAGATGGAAGAGTTGTTCAGTTTAATAATAAGGGCTGAATGACTTTTTGCACTTTACTGTATTAGTTTGTTATCCAGACATGCTTGATTGTCTTATGTAACTTTGTTACCTCTTTCTCATATGCACGTAACTGAAAAGTAAAATAAAAACTGTAAAAAACATATTAAGACAAATTTGCTGATATAGCAATAGCCTTAATTTTTTTTACATTTTTGTTTGTGGTCCCAAAACTGATGCCATGCCCTGGGAGCCCTCTTGGGTTGAAGTCCATGCTGGTACCTTTAGTTTTACAATAACAAAATGATAGTTTATTATATATTTCACATGTTACAATGCTGCTACCCACTGCGCACAGGTGGCAGGAAGAATCCTAGTATTATTGACAATAGGGCTGGCTGTGCCTCGGAGGGATCTCCACACCAGACTTGTGTTAGTTACCAATATTTCTGCTTCGGAACAAAGCTGCCTGATGCTGAGTTCTGAACGAAATTCAGCCTCTGCCTGCACAGGGTCTGGTCCTCAAACCATGCGTACAAGATATGTGTGGTGGGTGGCCATAGTTATTTAAATTTTATACAATAAGTTCATGGCTAAGAAAAGCTAAGCTAATGTGCCTATTCGGTATCCAAGGACTTATCATAGAAAACTGTGGTTCCTGGTTCTCATTTTAAGAACCTTTTCGACTATAAATTCCGTTCTCAAGAGTAGAAAACTATATATTTTTTTTTATTTATTCATTGTTTTATACAATTTTTTTTATTGTTATTTTAATTTTTTCTTAATTTTATTTTCATTTTTATTTATTAATATACCCTCATATTTTTTCCCTCTCAGATTTATGCTATATATAAATTACGTATTTATTGCATCTCTACTAGTATATATTGCATTTTTATCAGTTTTTATGAATGAATTTATTTATGTATGCCATTTCCATGAGTTTATCATTTTGTTAGTTCATATTTATTCACCTAATGATTCATTTATATGTCTAGTTTGTACCTTTATATTTATTCATTGCATGTATTAATTTACACATTTACCATAAAGGGCTATTAGTAATTTGCTGTGAAGACTCCATATGTTGGATGTGAATACTATTCTTTATTATCTATAAATATTTATTAGTTGTAGCGTTAGAGCAGCGCTTTTCATCTCATCGGTCTTTTCCATGATAATTCCAAAAACAACTAAAATAGTTTTTTTCATTTTGATGCAACAAATCAATAATATGAAAATTGGTTCCAATATTTATTATTCCTGTATTGCGTTGCTGAGCTAGTCCTATCCAAATTCCAATACCAACAAAACCATAGGACAGAAGTATTTGATCAACATAACATCAAATCTATCACTAGATATACAAACATAAAATACAGTTGGATATGTTGTTAAACAGAACTGAAAAAACCTAAAGTTGAACATAGAGATTCTATCACCACAATTCTGCACCTGAGAAATGGCCTGTTTCACTGTGATACATGATTCTTGCCAAATTTCAGTGCTGCTTCACTCGTGTCTACAAGTGTTATTGAAGCTGAAACAAATGGTGATGAAAAATCAATGTTCAGTGATATGAAAAATAAAGCTGTCTTCTCTGTTGCTGTTGGCTTATTAACAATCATAAATCGCACCCTTTAGATCTACAAATGTTTTTCATTTTGTGTGAAGTTGCCACACTCTAGCATTTAGTGAAAAAGTTATTTTAACTAGAAATGTTATTTTTGATTAATGAACAAAATGGTAAAATGTCTTACTGATGGTTTTTCAATACATAGAAGATATAGACATAGAAATCTAAAGTAAAAATACATTTTATAATTAACATAACACTTTTTTCTAAAGGTCAATGGGGTAGATCCAGAACTACATTTGCCGTACGTTTATTTGCATAGCGTATTTTCGTGCACGTAAATTTGTTACACTCCCCTCGGGAAACACCCCTTGAACGTACGGAATTTGTTAAGATACGGTTTCCAAACCCTACCTTAACTTTTTCCAACGTAACCGCATTCATACGCACACGTACATATGGGCTAGACGAATTTACGCAGCTAAGCACGCCCATACTGTACACTTTAAATACAACCCCCCGCCTACTTCACGTATTTCAGACGTATTTTGGACTCACGTAAAATTGGCACGCCCAAACATAAGTATTTATGTGACATATACGTGAATAGCCCATACGTTCACAATTACGCTACGTTAATGTGCGTATTTTCTATGGTGCGCATGCGCAGTACGTACTAAACAGCGACTTTACGTCTCCGCCACGCGTAAATTCGCTCCGAAGCGTTGTTCTGGATCAGGCCTAATGGCACTAACAGTGGACTCAGCTTGCTGCTGGAAATAGCACTAACTCACTTAGCACTTAGTATCTTGTATCCCCATGGTTAACAATGGTTGGAGCTCATCCAGAGGTAGGAGCAGAGGACCAAAACCAGACTTCAGATGCAGTCGGGATCACTTGCTAACACTATGTAACCACCTCCCCTGGGGCTCTAAAATCTGTGACAGCAGGGAACGTGTGCACCTTCTCCTCTCTTTAACAATTCAGAACATGGGCCAACATTGGTGGGCAAGAATGCTACCAATAAACCTCCACCAGGCCCCACCACCTTCAACTTCAAATCATACTCATGGTCATGCCTGGACCATTCGCCTTTACTTAGCCATCTATCCTCTCTAGCTGAAGACTTCAGAAAACCTCATAATCCAAGCTGCCATAACAAACTAACGAAATTAAAGCTACCTTCCAGCAGAAGCTGAAAAAGTAGTTAGCGGAATTAAAGCTGACTGATGCCCCGGAATAAAAAACGGTTGGTCTAAGTTGTTCACAAGTGCACCTGGACTGAGAGCTCGAGACTACAAGAAATAAAAGGACTCAAAACCAATTACCAGACTCCTCTGTCAAAATCATTACAAATGTGTCTGGGGTTTCCCATTCCAACTGCAAGTCATGGTTGACAACGCCATCCACCCCATTAAATTCTTAGCACAAGGTTAGGAATGATCCCCAAGAAATTATGCATTCTCCCACAACAAGCCCTGCCACCAGCGTCTCAACCTCTCTCCCTCCCCTGCTAAACTCCCTCTACCTGACTGAGCCAGATTTCAGCAACATGTCCTACCAGCTAGGAAAACATTGTACCAGACCCAGACTTGAAATGAAATGTGGACATTTACCACTGTTTGCAAGAGGAAAATGCGGCACTTTGCAACCATTAAACTGCATACACCAAACTTCCAGCACAGATCTGTATCTTCAGGAGCCACACTACCATGCTGGAAGTCTTTTTCACCGTGGGACAGGACAGGGAGCAAAAAATGTTGCACATGCAAGTTAGGGAGGGGATTTATTTAATTTCTACAGTAAGGACGTATTTATAAACTTATGCCCTATACAGGTTTCCATGTCATCCCCATTATATGTGTGGATGGCACATAAATATTAAGATAGGTCCTGCTGTTAGTAAATATAGGAGTCAGGATGCACTGCAGCAGAAGCAAAGGTCTGGATCTGGTCCATTACCTTTAAGTGAAGTCTAGTAAGGGTTCTCGATCCACTAGGGCACTTCTGTGTCCTTTTTATTTGTGTTATCTTTTTTCTTTAATATCTTTTCTTGTAAGCTTGTCTGAACCCCTCCCCCTCATTACATTTCTGCCTGCTTTTATGTTGCTGAAGCTTCTCTTCTTCAAATTTAACAGCTGGAACAAGCCCATAAAGTAAACTTTAGTCTTGGGGACCCTTTGATGTTTCAAAGCCAACAACCCTCTTTCTGGAGTCATATGCTCTGAGACAGTTACTGTACGTTTATCTTGATCTGTTCCCTTAACTAACCCCACAGTCTTTTCTTCCAATCTCTCTTTGGCTTACCTCTTGCACCTATGCAGTTTTATCCCAACCTCCCCATAAACACATCCTTGTCTGGAAGGCTCACAAGGCTACAATCAAAAGGCATATCATTAGAAAATTGTCTGCTTCAAAGAAATCTTTGGCTGATCCTTTGCCTTTCTGATGACACAATCTCAGGCTGACCTCTTTTTAGACCAAATAACTTCCCTCAATGGCCAAATTAATGTTCTCCTATCCTGTAGATTTTAAAATGTCCTGTTGAAAAAGCAGATTCCCTACTATCCAACAAACTACACAAGAAATGAGCTGTTGGTTTGATAAATTAACTTATTTTCCTGACTCCAACAATGACCCTTTAGAAATGACTCTGATCTTCCTTAACTTTTAACAGTCACTCTACAATTTGAAAGACTCCTCGCCTAGCCAAGGTCCTAGCAATGTCATTCTAGATGCCTACATTACCTCTCCACAATGCAACTCCCCTCCCTTACTGACACCCAGAGAATTCAACTTAATGGGGATATCACTTTAATAGAACCTTTGCAGCAATTAAATCCCTAAAATCATCCTTGGTCCACGGCCCTGACAACTTAAAATGCTATGCTAAAAGAAAAATGCATCCACCCTGGCCCCATTCATTCATTTGAAACAGCATCCACTCTAGCTAGTATAAGTGAAAGTTTTTGCTAATAGTACACAAAAACTGAAATTGAAAACTAAAATGTAATAATGTTAATTGTCTTAGTAACTTGCACAGTACATGAGCCCAGGTTGAGGTCAACATTCAAGCCAAATTCAAGAAGCAGCAAGTTGATCAAATTTCATCATCAAAGTCCATCATGCCACACTGGCCAAGGGTTCAGGGTGTAATCTAAGATCTACATTTGCACCTGTTTTGTCCTTACTCTAAAACACTGGATCAGTCCCAATGAGTAAGAAATTATATCTCATATATCTCATATAATAATGCTGTTATTTGTTTAACTGCTGTTTAGTTGTTTAACTGAGTATTATACCTTGATAAGTAATTCTAATCATAAGATGTACATCATAACTAAGTATTGTTTGAATTGGACAACAAATTGGAAGGAAATTTGCAATCAATACATTTGTACAATTTACTTCCCCAGGTCTAAATAAATAGTGTAAAAATAAAGCTGGTCCTTATCTGTGTGCAATAAGCAAAATCAAAGTATTCTTCCTCATACAAAGAATTAAATGAATTTGATTTTCCCTGAAATTCAACATGGTTTGACCCAGGTGTGAATTTCTACCCAGTTTTCTCTTATTGGTAAACTCTGGAGACCGGATACTACGTGCACGTTTTTATACATGCACATAGCAAGACAACACCCATGACACTCCAATCGGCCAGGCGGGTTTTCAGTGATTTCCGCTTCCATAGGGCACCCTTAAGTCTATGTGTGTACTTACACATGTATGTATGTTACTTACACACGTGCGTATTTATCTAACCGCGCCCTCATATGCCTATTTAAATGCTTCTCCCCACCCACTTTCACGTAGCTTCTTCCGTCCGGAGAAAAACCATGCCCCTCCGTACGAATGACCTTAAGGGCCTGATTCAGAGATGCGATTTTATCGCTACTTAGGAGCGTATATTTAGGATCTTAGAAAATTTGCATCAATGCGCATGCGTAGTAATAGTGCGTGCACGTTTTTATACATGCACATAGCAAAACAACACCCATGACACTCCAATCGGTCAGGCGGGTTTTTGGTGATTTCCGCTTCCATAGGGCACCCTTAAGTCTACGTGTGTACTTACACATGTATGTTGCTTACACACGTGCATATTTATCTAACCGCGCCCTCATATGCCTATTTAAATGCTTCCCCCCACCCACTTTCACGTAGCTTCTTCCGTCCGGATAAAAACCGTACGTATGACCTTTAAGTGCCTAAAGTACTTATGTGCGTAAACATTACTTAAATTGCGTGGAAAAAGTTACTACTCATACGCAGTTAATCCGCTCCTAAAAATATGCAAACAACCCCAGACTTATCTGACGTTCATTTTATATATTTTAACATGTATCACTCATCTCATTTGTATATAGCAAGATTTGTATAATATACCGATATATTATATTGTCACAAATTGTACTTTACAAGAAAAGAAACAAATATCAGCAAGCAGTAGCAGAACAGATAAAAGTAATTGTATAAAACAAAGTAACATATATGCAGCCATATTTTTATTATACTGACTAGGACCCATTTTTTATTACACTATAACTTTTATACTGAATAAAGAATTTTACATTGTGAAGACAAAAATTACCCAGTAGAACAATATAATAGTAAGTTGTGTAAGTCATGGAAAATAGGTATAGATGTAAATTAACATAGACAGAACTGATTTTAGCTCCTCTTCTGTGGTCTATTTCTACTAAACATACTTTTATGTGATATCCTTATGGTTGTGTCTACAGAGCTTGAATCTTGTCTATTTTCACAATATATCCAAATGAATTGGGTTCTTGTCTTTATGTCTGAAATAGTTATCATCATTTTAGTAGATATAAGTGGAAACATACATGACCCAAACAACAATAGTCTTTGGAACTGAAAAAGAAACCTGTACTTGATATAGAAAAGTCTTTTTGTATTTTCTCAACTCTCAATTTTAAAGCACTGTCTAACAGGGAAAAAAAAGTAAGAAAAGATACAATTAAATTCAAGCGGTCTTTGTATAAAAATGTCTACAACAAATAACATTATGATAAATGCTCTAAAATCATCTACATTTTGTAAAAGAAACTGGAATTTAAAATGTGATGTTTTCAGAAAAGGATTTTTTTTTTTATAATGCATAATCTACTTTACTTAAAATCATTGATTCATATAATACAAAGCAAATGGACATTTCCTTATAGGATTTCTAACATCTTGTCATCTTGTCTGGTTCTACAGTACTTTGAGCCAGATGACTTTTTAATAAGAATTAACGGAAATTATAGAGGATTTGTTCACTGATGACAGATGGCTGGAGGATTTTGCGAAGGTGTCACGCAATTGTGTTAACCTCTGCCTCTAGAAATGTTATCTGAGAATCAAATAAAAAACTCTTTACTTGATTTAATTAATATTATAATTGGTAATGATTTATTTTTATTTAATTGCAATGTAATTTGAAAATCTAAGAATGTATAAAATGATGTGATTTTATAGTTATTGAGTTACTTATCCTTAAGCATTATTTATATGTAACCCTTTGCACAAATTTGAGCCAATACTGACAAATCAATATATTTTTGAGGACAATTTCTGTCTTTTAAATCTGCACTATGGGCCTGATCCAAACCTCAGTACGCTAGTTTATTTACCCTAGCCACTGTCATAAAATCGCCTTTTTATATGTACTGCGTATGCGCGCGGCAGATGTTAAGCAGCGTAACTCTGGTCATGTGTAACCAGTGCAAATACGAACGAAGGGGCGGGTCATCCATACAACACCCGGAAATACGCTTTTGTAATCGGAGGGAGTCATTTAAATTGTACAGTAGGGACCGGGTTAGGTCGTTACGTACGTCAATCCATTACATATGTCCGAACTTATGCTTGGAAAAGATAAGGTAGGGTTTGGTAAACGTAAAACAAGTAAATTACGTTCGATTGATGGGAATGTCCAGGGGAGTGCATAGTAATTCCGAAAGCGTAAATACGCGATCATACTTAAACAGAACTTAGGTCTGGATCTGGCCCTATTTCTATAAACAAAAAGAAAAGTTCTTCAAGTACAGTGGTCCATAGTATAAATTCACATGGTGTTTTTTATGATGATGATGATAGTGATGAATAATAATAATAATAATAATAATAATAATAATAATTATGATTATAATAATGACAATAATAATAATGACAATAATAATAATATAATTAATAATAATAATAATGATAATGATGATGATAATGATAATGGGGTAGATACAGAACTACGTTTGCCGTACGTTTATTCGCGTAGCGTATTTTCGTGTGCGTACCTTCTATACACTCCCCTAGGCACGCCCCTTGAACGTATGTATTTTGTCAAGAAACGCTCTCCAAACCCTACCTTAACTTTTGCCCACGTAACCGCAGTGATCCGCACACGTACGTATGAGCAACACGAATTTACGCTTATTATTATTATTATTATATTGTAACTTTTTGCTTATCATTATAGATTTCATGATATTGGGCAAGATCCAGACTTCCATCTACCACCCGACTGTTACATGTTGCCATGCTAATCGTGGTGATATGTTAATTCTCACCTTCTTTGCAACTGGCCCTCACTGTTTTTCCCCATTGCTTCTGTAAGAATCATTCTTACAGGCCATTGCACCATGCAGGGCCTCCACATGTTTGTTAACATCAGCTGCTGCTATAGTGTGCATTGCCTTCCTCCCACTGTCTATTATGGCTTTCTGTCTGCTCTGTTACAGACAGGTCCAAAGCCAATCAGAAGCCATAGGCCAATCACTGGTCAGCAGCCTTCTTTTAATAGGGCCAGCAGCTCAGTAGCTGGTGGTCGGTTATATCATCAGGTTCTCTGCGCTTTCCTGCTGCTCTGTCTCTATGACATTATTATATTCCTGCAATTCTGAGTGATCTAATCCCCCTTCCAGTCCCAGTGTTTACTCTGCATTAGTGTGCTCTCCTCCAAACCCTGTCCCACCTTGCCTCTGGTATTTTGACATGAAACCCTTCCTGCCTCCATTGTACTTGTTTTCTGCTTCTATGAGTGAGAGCCCTTGTTTTGTTTTATTTTATAATTTGTCTGTTCCTCTGGCTTTTTCCATTTTGCCTCTGAACCCACTGGGACTTTTCCATCTTTCGCTGCGGGTCTTCTTATGCTCCGCCTGTTCTCAGGTTTCCTAGCTCTCACCCTACTACTACTCTTGGGTGGCAGTGTTTTTAGATTAGATGTAAATGGTACCCAGGGGCCACGACCTGCTAGCCATCAGCAGCCCAGCCTTTCCACACCATCAGGAACTCTTGTGAAGATTAGGCTGGTAATTAGATTCCAAACCTTGATATGCTCTAGTTGCGTGCAATATGAGATCCATCCGAGGGGGTGGGATTAACTCTCCGCCTGCCTAAACTATGCAAGGTGGGTGTGGGGGGGAATTAAAATTATACAGTAGGGGTGGGTTTTTAGGGCTTACGTGCAGTATAAAGACCACACGAGAGAGGGGAATGACATAGGAGTTCACTCCCCACTTCTGTGCGGGTTTTCAGACCCCCACATGTACGTAAAGCGTGCGGGGGTCTAGATTCGGTCCATTGTGTTTAACATTCACAAATTTTAAAAAAAGGAAACAATACAAAATTGAACCTCCTTGAGCTACATAAGCTGCTGTAACTGTAATATTAGTGTAAGTGATTAAATGGGCAACTTCCTCTCAAGGGTTTCCAGGCATTTTTAGTGAAAGCACTGTGAGCCCTTCCAATTTCCTGGGCTCCTAATCAAAACATTTTATAGGCATTTCAGGCAAACATGTGAGAGGGGTAAGTGAGGGTTGAAGCTGTTTGTAAACCACATGAGCTGCGACTAAGGTGTTTGCAAAGTAAGAATCAGTATGCTTGATGGTCACTCGATACTTTCATGAAATCAATGACCTTGGGCCGGATCCTGACCTACAAGTGCCTTACAGACGTCCAAGGTCAGTACGGCCAGCATCGTAGCAGGGAGTGCACGTCCCATACATGTCCAGATTCCTGCCCTAACTTTTACGATCAAGTGTGCGGCCTTACGGCCACATAGCTGATCATAATGGGGCTTCCCCCGCCCCTCTAATTAGCATGTCTATCTCGGCCTTTTACGGTGGAGATACGACATGCGTAATGGGGAGGAAAGCCCCCTTTTCGCAAGAGCCAGCGTATGTACGCCGGCCCTAACGGCATCGTAATAAGGTTGTGCACATATGCACAGCCTTTAGAAAAGGGAAATTATGTACGACATATACCTAATTCCCCCGTCTGCCGTAGCCCAGGATCTGGGCCCTTGTCATCATGATGGAATGCATATGCTTCTTAACACCCCTCTGCTCATGATGGGAAAACTGCATTAATCTAGTAGTAATGTAACCAACATTAACCATGTATTTAAACGGAATAAGAAAGGGTTGTATGGTGCCATAGCCAGGGCCGGCGCGACTCGCTCTGTGGAGGGATGCAGTCATCCCCCCGCACCCCACTATTCATATAGGCAGCATTCATACAGGAGGTTCCTGTATGCACAAGAAAGAGGAAGAGCACCACGGAGGAGGAAGAAAAGAGGGATACAAAAGTAAGTAAAAAGGGGAGAGGCTGGAGAAACATGGTGGGGAATACTGAGGGAGGCTGGATAAACATGGTGGGGAATACTGAGAGGGGCTGGAGGCACATGATGGGAGATACTGAGGGGGGCTGGAGGTACATAATGGGGAATACTGAGGGGGTACTGGGGGGCTGCAGAGATATGATAGGAATACTGGGGGGATGATGAGGATACTGGGAGACTTGAGACACATGATGGGGATACTGGGGGAAGGCTTCAGAGACATGATGGGGTATTGAGAGGCAGATACATGATGGGGAATTTGGGGGGGCTGGATGGACATGATGGGGATACTGAGGGCCTGCAGATACATGATCGGGAAATTGGGGGGCTGCAGAGACATGATGGGGATACTGAGGGGCTGCAGAGACATGATGGGAATATTGGGAGACTGGAGACACATATGGGGGGAGTACATGCAAGGGGGAGAGATTGGATGAATATATACATTGTACACACACACAAACTGGATAACTAAGTGCTTACAAGGCTATGCTTCTATTGTATTATGGTTACAAATGTTTTCTGATTTTGTGACACAAGGAGGCCTTTTTTAACCGTATTGTTGTTACAAGAATTTTGAATTTATTGCACAGTGGTCGGAAGGATGCAGTCTGTATTGTATGGTGGCATTTATGGTATAGCAGACACTAGGATAATGGGGTAGATTCAGAACTATGTTTGCAATACGTTTCCTCACATATCGTATTTACGCGTGCGTGCCTTCTATACATTCCCTTGTCACACCCCTTGAATGTACATATTTTGACCAAGATACACTTTCCAAACCCTACCTTAACTTTTGGCACCATAACCGATGTGATCCGCTCACGTACGTATGGTCAACACGTATTTATGCAGCTAAGCACGCCCATACTGTACACTTTAAATACAAACCCCCGCCTACATAATGTATTTCAGACGTATTTTGGACTCACGTAAAATTGGCACGCCCACACGTAAGTATTTACGTGACACATACGTGAATGGCCCATACGTTCACATTTACGCTACATGACAGAGAGTATTTTCTTTGATGCCCATGCACAGTACTTACATAAAGGCGATTTTACATCTCCGCCACACGTAAATTCGCTCACAAGCGTTGTTCTGGATCTGGGCCAATGTCTGTAAGGTATGTGTCCCTAACATATATAGTATGTATTGTGTTGCAGTTTTTAGGATGAAATGGGAATTGTATAGTGGAGACTGGGAAGCTGCCTGCATTGTATAGTAGCGGCTATGATTTGCTTTCTTTTATTGTGGTTACAAGATTGTATTTTATGATGATTACATGGGACCTGCTACATTTTAGGTGCGTATATTTAGGAAAGGATATAATGTGCATGTGTAATAACTTATTATATGCAATCTACATTGGAGTTAGGAACGGGACTACTGTAAATCACCTTTACGAATCTATTGCTGCAAGGTTCATAGTAACTTAAGAAGGAAGGGGCGTGCAGTAAAAACTAAAGAATGCACATAATAAGATTGGGTGGAGGGAGGCATTTAAATGATTGCATCTGGGCATGGATAGCTAGAAACCAACGGTTTTATTTAGCCACCCTACACACACAACTAAGAACCTAAAGATAAAGTAGCCCTATGGCATTCGTAAGTCAATTAAGAACCTGAAAACTGGGGGCATAATAGGGGTGTCGCCTTGCTACTAGTTGCGTATAATTAAGAACCTAATGCTTTCTTAAGCTTGAATCAGGTCCATTGATACTAGACTCTAGTAACTATAATGATAAATTGTTAAACAGGTTAAAATTAGCAGGGGGGAGCTGAAAACCCTAGCACCGGCCCTGGCCATAGTACTGTCTATAATATATATGACCCAATATTGGGACTCTCATTATTAGAGTTAGGACCACTACAGCAGAAAAGCCTTGATATTGGCTGGTGGCTTATCATATATTTGCAAATATGTGTAATAGACGTTTCTGCTTTTTATTTTACAGATAGAATGATATAGTTGGTTACTAGTTGATAGCAGTGTTGCTGGGGCATTTCCTTTCCTTTGTTAAAACAGAAAATCCCTGCCTTCAATTTTTTTTGTCCAAAATGTTTACAACTATTGACAGATAAATATGATTCTTTGTATTCCTTTGCACAAGTCCCTTAAATATGGTATTATAATAAACCAACTGTCTTAAGCTTCCCCTTTCTGCCATAGTACAGCATCTTAAGCCGCATTAAGCATAAAAGTCAGAAGTGAATATACCATTGACATACATGCATCTGGCCTTTATCTTGTGGTGGTCACCAGTACAGGTTATCCAAATTTACACTAACCAAATAGAAGGGAGTCTGGAAACTTGAACTACCTTTTCTACCTTCTCATTTGTCATTGGTTTCTCTCACAAAATGGGTGTCAAAGGACAGAAACCTCATGGCTCTATAAGTTCTATTTACAAAAAACTTTTCAAGAGGAATAAAACCTTCTACAGACTGCAGATTATTTTGTTACAACGTTGGGCCGGATCCAGAACTACGTCTAAAAGACCGCATATACGCAATCTATGTATCGAAACGATACGCAGATTACGTACAATACCTACTACGCAAGCGCAGTAGCTATTGTTCATTGAATTCTGTCCGTCTATGGAAGACGGACGTAGTTCTGGATCTACCCCATTGTCTTTACAGTAACATTTTTTTTTCTTTTGCATAAACACCTCAAGAATTGTTATAAATTAACAGTATTAACAGTAACAGTAGATGCAGAATATATCATACAGGACATACAAAGACTCTACAACGTCTCTACAATAAAACAACATTTCATTTTCCTAGAAATTAAATAAATCAAATCAACTTATGTACAAGAAATTGACCTCTATCCAGCATAGATGCTGAAAAGGAGAGATGGTTTCTGTGTAATCAGTAAACTAAGTAGCAAATCACAATATTCTGCATCAAGTAATTATTTTTGCTTCCCCACTAAATGTATGCATCCTCTAAAAGTGCAGATAGAATAATATTCTGAAACGACCAATGACTGACACTCTGCACACATCACTCACACCACCTATGAAATAAAGGCACTGAAACCTTAATTTGGATTAAAAAAAGGGGGAACAGATTTATTAATTGGAATTAGAATTGAATATAAATTTTTGTATGTAAAAGATGGCAAATTAGCAGGTGGGAGAGTCAGCGGTCAACACCAGTGATCACAGAGTAAAGGCAGACAGCCCCTGTCCTCGGCCCTACAAAGAACATGGCACAATACAATCACTGACCCCCCCCCATCAGAGTACATGTCGTGGGGGTACCGCGCCGGCAGATCAGGTACCTGCCACTGGGCTTAGGCATACCTGATATACATCGAGGGGCGTGCCGTTCCATGTCTACATCGAACCCTTTCCTAAGTACCAAATAATAACTCCCCACTGCTGCTGCCAAACCTATGCCCTGTCTTAAACGGAGAAACAAGGTTAATTTCAAACTTAATACGACTACGGGAGGGAGGGAAACAGTCATATGAAATGGCAGCAGCAGCTTATACACCCGTTCATTGTCCCACTCAACCACCCCTCAGGCTTAATCTAATTGGCTGTCCTTCCCATGACCCCAAGAACACTAGTGGTCTGACACAGAGCACAGTCAGGTGTTTAAGGGCCCTCATGCTTAAAACAGCACTTAGTTTTCCTTCTGCCCACAATATACCTAACTTCACCATGAACTATTCCACTTCTCTCATAGAGTAAACAAATAGCAAGAAGATTATTTCACAAGAGATGCATATGTATGACAAACTCCTTATAAGAAAATATTATTTATTCTTTTTTACAACTGCAGTTATTAAAAAACAGAAACCAACAGTGTCAAGGGAATACACTAAATCAAGAGAATAAAAGATAATTATTTGTTGGCAATTTAATTTTGATTTCAATCTTGAGAAATGAATGCATAGTGTAACAACTGGATTACATTTAAATTAAACATAAATAAGCTTTTTTTCTGGTGTCACTTTCAAATGTTTCAGTGGTAATAAAGTGTAAACTGATTTCTAAATATAAAAACCGTGTAACAAAATATAACATTTATAGCATTGTATTTCTAGTACTAGACCCATTGTTTTTCTAGTTTCTACAGGTTAATAATTAGGAAATGATTGGCAGGACTACACCAAACAGCGCCTCATTGCAATTTGGGCCTTAAATATTAAAAATGGTTTAGCATAGCCAGCATAAAACACTAGCTGGATGTGACAGTCAATCCAGATTAAGCCCTAAATGGTTTTAAAGACAACATACATCAAACAGGCGGGAAATACATACCAATGTCATACATTATATTTAGCAGAATTTTGAGATCTAAACAAATTAAATCGGAAGGAAATTACTTAGAGTAAATATATAAAAAATGCCAAATAATCATTTATGATTTAGCGATTTATTAATTAAAACATTGATATAGGGATTATTGTTGGAGCGTGATGTCCGAGCCACAATACAACTGTTCCTTTAAAAGGTATCAAAAATGTCTTTAATGCAATATCTTAATGAGTTAAGATTTATCATCTGTGTTTAAAAACTTTTCCCAAAACCTTTGTGTTGTATTATGTTTTTATTTATTGTAAATGTTTATTGACTGCAAATTATGTTTGACTATATAAATGTATACATATAAATGTATAGGTATGAGCACTCCAAAATAATGATATTTAAATTGCTAGCAATTGAAAAGATAGTTGGGGTATAAAACACTTTTCCATCCAAACCTACCCCATTCACCTTGAGAAAGGAGGAGTCTATTTGTTTCAATACTGATTCAACATCTTACTAATTTCTTTATTCTCTTGGTACAACTCAGTTCTAGAACTTGATCTATAACTTGAACATTTTTCATTTTCCAGATTCACTGCTGTTTGCTGTTGAAATGATGAAGGGGCTGATTCAGATTCCTTTTTTAGGTGCAAGTTTACAGCTCGGCTAAACCATTTTTCAAAGTAAGGGGTGTTAATTAATTTTAAAAAATTAGCATGCCGAGAAAATACATGACTTTTATACATAGAACTAAAATACTGCATAGCTTCATGTTTACTCTATAAAATAGAGTTGAGCTAAGAAACTTCACCTCCTAATTTTAATTCTGGTTTTTCAATTTAAATCTGGCCCCATTGCATTTCAACATGGTATTGCTCAGGTCTACACTTGCACCTAAAAAATGGTGGAAGTGCAACTCTTAATCACCCCCGAAGTGAATAAATCAACAATACCTAATGATTAGAGAGACCTTTTTATGAAAGAGAGTTCTTGGTGAGCAAGCACTAAATAAAATTGGAGTGGAAGTCAAATAGGAAATATCTGGAGGACTATACTGGACTTTACTTGCTGTTATATATTTTCAATTGGACCCAATCACCCAGTGGTTGGGATAAATGACCAGATCATCACTGCTGTATTTGGAGCTCCGAGGTTTATTCACTTCACTCGCATGTGCAAATCTACAAGAGCAGGACCTTAAGGAACTTAAAGACTACCTTAAGTTTACAGTGAGGTCAGCTCAGAAAACTGGATAGGGCATTAGGGTTTAAACATGCCATTACTGTAGAATTTAAACAGATTCCCCTTTCCTTCCTTGTGTATGGGATATAGGTTTCCCACCTGGTTGTTGGACAGAATTCCAGCATGGAACTCTGAATCCTATGGATCCAGATCCATTCTAAAAGTCAAATGCGTGCTATCAAGAACACCCCCATTTCACAAGGCTAAGTCCAGTTCAATATATTTTATCTATATTAGCTTTGTAAGGCTATAGTACTAGGGCTAAAGATTTATGCAAGCATCAGTTTATTGATTTATTCATTAAATCCACAGACGATTAATCAATTAGTTAAAGAATTTACTCTAAGAGCTTCATGGTACAAAAATTCTAATTAGAACAATCTGTAAGTTTTGATTTATACAATAGAAAAAATATTTTGCCATTTAGTGATTTATTTCTTTTTCTAATCAGTGACAATTACTAATAGGTCAAATTAAGTCTAATTTTATGTTTCAAGTCAGTCAAGCTAGTTTTGCAAGGACAGAATCATGGCTCTATATTAAGAATGATTGTCTTTGTCCCATCCTCTGCTATTTTAACGCACTCTTTTGTGTATCATATATATATATATATGGAGGAGACAGATTCAGGAGTCATTCTGGATCCTACAGATGGCATACATGTCACCTGAAGGATTCAATGACGTTATTGATCTGGACTTTGGTTGATCCAATTGTTTTTCTCACACAGTATCCACCCCCCCTCATAGGGGAGATACTCAATCATTAGGGATGTAATCTTAATATTGTTGGTTACTTGAGCATCTAAAATTGATTTTGGATTGTATCTCCTTATAACATTTAATAACAATCTAATATTTTAAAGGTGAATTATACCAATACACTAATATTCAATATATATAATTTTGCATATGATATGATGGTGAAATACTAGACAGACATATTAATTATATACACTTTTAATTTTTGTAGATTTTGTCATAATATGATCTAATTACAACTATTTGAGAATTTGCACACACTATAAGAGCACGTTGATAATAGATTTATGTAGTCACTCAATTGTGTAGTTCTTTATTTAATTTATTCTGGTGCTTATGTCTCCTCCTGGTTCATTAACGTCCTTTATTTATATATTTTTAAATCAACTAATCTCTAGACAAACAACTTGGGCTGTCTGGTGAGCTTTTGTTGTTCAGAATGTGAATATCTATTGTCTGCAGGACATTAGATTAGCTAATGCTATGCAACCTTCATAATGTGATATTTAATGAATAGGTGCCACCTAACCACCTAAGCTGGAGAATCTCCAGAACTAATACTATTACCTGTACCTAGATTTGCTTTACCTCCAACTAAGGACATTGATCTGAGAAACAAAAAACTAACCTGTGAGTCTTCTTACTTATCACTGTACCCTGAAGAACGTGGATACCGTCTTCTGTTTCAGGCAGCCCTCAGACTCATAGACTCTGGTTTGTTTTTTTAAGGGAAGCGCCCCGGGACAATATTTATGCTTGTATTTTTTCTGTCAATGATACCTGTATATTTAAGTTGACTTACAGTATTGCATTCTGCAGGCTGAAATCTCTCATTATTTGACCACCCTTTTAGTGATTACAGAGCTCAGGAGCACTGCTCTCCTGTATTTGTGAGAGTTTATAAGGCACTCACTCGTAATTCTGAAGCCATTTTACATTAGTGGTGGAAGAACGTTGTGTGCTGTAGCTGCAGTAAAGAATGAGACAACTACCCATTCTTGTGGAAAAGTGATATTCCGCTGTTGTTGCTAAATAATATAACCCAACAGCCCTTATTAGGGCTCTCTTTTTTTATAAATAATAAAATAAAGCTGGCCAGGTGCACTGCACATTACACAGTGCGCAATGTATTTTTAGAAGGAAGCCATTACACTAACTCAGTGTAGTACTAGGCTAGCCATTTATGTCCAAGTAGCGGACACAATTAGAAGAACTTTATTTTTTTCTGCATTGTTTTAAAACAGAATATTTACTTGTAGTGTGGATGCTGACTACTCATTTATACACTCTAGCAATTCTGTAGTGTAGAGTTATGTACACAATACTATTTTCCATTGTGCAACTATAATTCTCCTGTATTGTAGTTGTGGGAAATTTTTCATGCATATACTAGTATGAATATTACAATACACATTATAATATCAATATATCCAATTGACACCATATTTTGATACAGAGTCAATTTTCTAAAGCTTGCCCTAGTTGTAAAAGAAAGCCTAGTTTGATATTTAATTAAATCCATTATGTTCCTGGTTTTTTTTGTACGGATTCAATTTGATAAAAATTTGCTACTGGTGTTAAAGCCACGGTTTGGTATTTAAATACAATCTTGTGCGCAATCCTTCCATCTTTAAGAGGCACACTAAAATAAAAATATATCCATTTGGTCCCTTTTTTTGGTGCAGAGTCATTTTGATAAAACTTTGACACTGGTGTTAAAGTCATGGTGTAGTATTTAATTACAATATTGTGTGTTATCCTTACATCTTTAGGAGGTGTACTAAAATATAAATCTATCTGTTCTGTCACTGTTTTTGGTGTGGAGTCAATTTGACAAAATATTGCTACTGGTGTTAAAGACATGTTTGTTATTTAATTATTTAATATTTAATTACAATCTTGTGTGCAATCCTTCCCTCTTTAAGAGACACGCTAAAATATAAAAATATTTATTCTGTCCCTGTTTTTGGTGTTATTTTGACAAAACTTTGCCATAGCTAACTTAAATTAAAGCCACGTTTGGTATTTAATTAAAATCTTATATGGTAGCATGTACCTACCATATATTGTCTATTGGTGGTCCATTGTGCAGACCAGGTACTATGGCTATTGGCCACATGAGTAAAGAATAGTATCTGTTCTCCTGCAGTCATCAGATCATGAATTATAGGTGTAACTGTAACTTAAATTTTCCAATAAATGTTTTTATAAGTTAATTCAAAACAAACACCATTTCATTAGAAGAAGTATTGATTAATATCCTTGCAAGGACTCATGACATAAAATGAAATATTTTTATTTGAATGCCTTATTAAGTCCATTTTACAAGACTTTATAAAAGAACAGTCCAGTCAAAGCACAGAGCAGATTTTTACAAGGAGAATCTATTTACTGGTCTTTCATTTCCTTTAGTCTTCTGCTGGCAGATATCACTGTGATATCACTATAATTTACCCTCAAGTGATGCTGTGTCCTGTTGACTCTTTTCATACCTAAACCACAAACTGAAATGGCGTTATTAAGACCAACATTTATTATCCCACTTAGAGCATGTCAACCAATCTCCTCCTAATTACGCTCATTAGGGGAACCAGGGATTTATGATGGCCATCTGCTGATATGTCTTCTATTTCCAAAGCATCCATCCAGGACCTTAAGCTTTAAAAGAGTAACCCCAAAAAAAGAAGGAGCTGGATGTCTCTGATGACATTTTATCATCCATTATAAAAGATGTGGAAATAGATGAGCATGAGATGACTGAATAAGGAATCCCCCATATATTTCCCTTTATCTGCACAGAAGAGTGCTACATTTGGATTTGTGGAGATTCCAGACTTGGGACCTGATTCAGAGACTGAAAATAAGAGAGGAAAGTTACTCCTGGGCAAAACCATGCTGATTTCAGGGAAGTCAAATTGAATCCATTGCAAACCGTATTAGAGTTGAGAGGAGGCATTTCCCAGCCCAAGTCTAATTAGCAGTGTAAAAGTAAAGCTGTTCATTATCTATGTGCAGTAAGCAAAAACAAAGATATATTCCTGCATGCAAAGAATACAATTATCTTGATGCCCCCTGAAATGAACATGGTTTTGCCCAGGAGTAATTTTCCTCACTTTGGGCCTGATCCAGACCTACGGCCGCAAGCGATCGTACGCCGATCGTGAGCGAAAAATTGGGGAAAAAAACGCACTGCGCATGTGCAGTATGTCAACTTCCGGTCGTACGAAGGACATGAGCGTACAGCGAGCGTATTTTCAGCGTATTTTTCGCCCAAGGGGCGTGCGTTTTGTACGACGATAGTCTGGACGCTCGAGTTACTACACAGAGGCGGGGATAGCCATTTAAATTGTACAGTATGGGCGTGCTAAGCCCAGTACGACCAGCGTATCGGTACGAAAATTCGCACGTACGCTGGAAAAACTTAGGGTAGGGTTAGCCGCCGTAAGTAGGTACAATCAATGGGAGTGTTATGGGCGTGAAAGTTTATATGCCCGGGCGAACATACGCTATGCTCGTGGGCGGTTGCGGTCGTAGCTCTGGATCAGGCCCTTACTTTCAGTCTCTGAATCAGGTCCTTGGATAGTATTCTGTATGTGTATATTTTGAATATAAAGTGCAATGCAAAAATAAAATATAGTACAAAAATAGCAAAACAATATGTATGGAAAATAAAGATGCAGTATATGTGTGTAGGAGCAGATGATAAGTAGATAAACAATAGAGAGAAAAGGTAGGAATTAATGAGGACAAGGTAAAGGGGTGATGACAGGAGGAAGGAGGGACCTGCTCATAAGAGCTAACATGCTAAATGGGAGGGGGTGAACAAACAGAAGACACAGGGATGAAGATGGGAGGCAGGAAAGCTTAGGTAGAGGAAGGCTAGGCAAGCCTGAAGTGGGTTTTGAGGGAGTGTTTGAAGGTTTGGGTAATAGAGTGCCTGAAAGGTTGTGGTAGATTTTTCCAGTTCAGAGGGGCAGCCCGGGAGAATACTTGGATGTGGTAGTGAGAGGTAGTTATCAGGTTGGAGTTGAGGCGGTGGTCACCAGCAGACAAGAGGAATCAGGCGGGAGTATGGGTAGAGATAAGGGAGAAGAAGTAGTGAGCAGGGAAGGAGGTGAGAACCTTGTAAGTTGTGGTGAGGAGCTTGAACAGAATTTTTAATGGGACAGGAAGCCAGTGTAGATATAAACGGAGAGGGGGGGTGGAGGCAGTGCTTTTAGAAAGGAAGATGAGCCTGGCTGCGGCATTTAGTATAGATTCTAGAGGAGGGAGATGGACCAGAGAAGGGAGAAGAATGTTGCAGTAGTCGAGATGGGAGATAACGAGAGAGTGAATAAGCGTTTTAGTGGTATCTGAGGTTAAGAAGGATCTGATGCTAGCTATGTTGCGGAGGTGAAAGCGACAGGACAGTGAGAGGGCGTGGATGTGGGGGGGTGAAGGAAAGTGAGTAATCAAGGATGACGCCCAGGCAGTGTACTTTGGTGGAGGAGGAGATGGTGCAGTCGCCAATAGTAATGAAGAAAGTAGGGGTAGAGGGAAGACTAAGATTTCAGTTTTGTCCATGTTAAGCTTGAGAATGCGCTGGGACATCCATGAGCAGATGGCTGAGAGGCAATCTGACACTTTGGACAGGGGAGAGGGGGGAGGGGTCAGGGGAGGATAGAGGAAATAGATGTGTGTGTTGCGAAGTGATAGCAAAAACCAAAGTATCTGATGAGGTCACCCAGAGAAGAGGTGTAGAGCCAGAAGAGAAGGAAACCTAGAACTGAGCCCTGTGGAACACCATTGAAACTACAAAGCCAGTAATAGGAGTTAAAATATTACCTAAATATTTTTAAACTGCCTGCTGTGTCAAATTATATATGCACAGCCCTTAGAGAAGTAAAAGCAGTTACCTAAATATTTTTAAACCACCTGCTGCATCAAATTAAATATGCACAGCCCTTAGAGGAGTAAAAGCAGTTACTTATCCACAAATTCAGTACATTTTCTTAGACGCACATTAAAGGGTCATGAACTTGGAAAATATGTCGATTATGCTTCTTCAATGCACTAATAAAAAAAAATCTTCCCTTCAACAGGCAATCTGCCTTTAATAAACGTTGCTCTTCATCGCAGGGATTGTGGAAATTTCTGTAAAGATTTATAACATGACACCTGTTTCATAGTAATAAACTGCTATCTTTCAGCCTTCTTTCATGTATGGTGCAACCAATTTTCCAACTATGTTTTAGAAATCACACTACATTTTTAATAGTTGTTAAGATTTTGCATTTTATATCATTTTCATAGCTTATAGACTTTTGGTTTCCTCATAGGTTTTATAGTTTTTTGAACAGCAGTGTTCCTGCTTTTACAAAGAAATCTTGTAACTGTTTTGTTAATAGTTGGTATTGTTTTGTTAATAGTTGGCATTGTTTTGTTGATAGTTGGCATTGTTTTGTTGATAGTTGTAATTGCTTAGTTTTAGTTGTAATAGTTTTTTTGTTAATATATTCCAATAAATATTTTTGTTGTTAAAAAAAAAACCTAAGTGGTTTTACTTTCATTTTTAGTTTTGGATTATTACAGGTTACTGATACATGGTTTTGTTTGGAAACAGCTCTTGTAGTGGGGATTCTAGTGCGTGTGACAACACTAGCAGGACCAGCAAGCACAAGTAACAGCCATGGTCTAAGTTGCACTCACTTTTCCACTCAATCTTTGTGGTGAGGTTTTGCGAAAAGAGTGACATCTCTTATGCTTTCTTATAACACAGTTACTATTTTTAGTAATAAAGGTTAAAGAACTACTAGGAAGGCTGGAAGTTCCAGCAGTAGTATTGGGTTGCACCTCTTGTTTAGACTGATCCATTATTTAATTTGAATAAATACAGTAAAATAATTAAATCATGAGGTTTAATAATTGACAATTTTTAACAATTCTGCTTTTTTTGTGTAGATAAAAAGCATTTACAATGGTGTGTAGAAGCAACTGTATGCTATAAAGATTAATATTAAAAATTATATTTTTGGTTACTAGTTATTGTTTTGTTAATAGTTGTATTTGATTTGTTGATAGTTGTAATAGTTCTGTTGATAGTAATTGCTTTATTGATAGTTAGAATTGTATTGTTGATATTTTTCACTAAATATTTTTGTTGTTAAGAAAAAAAAAATCTGGTGTTATTTGATCAAGGTGATGGACTTAAGGCTATAACGGTATAGAATTAAAATAAATACCAATCATGGCTTTTTAATAACAGTTGTGGCAAAGTTTTAGCAAACTGACTCCATACCAGAAAAGGTATAGGATGGATATATATTAATTATAGTGCACCTTATATTTATGGAAGGATCACACGCAAGATTCTAAATAAATAGCAGACTTGGCTAAGTTTCAAGGTAGCTGTGGCAACGATTATGGATAATAATGGATATGTTGATTATATTGCACCTAATAGAGATGGAAGGATCGACACAATATTTTAATTAAATACTAAACGTGGCTTTGTTTTATTGTAGATGTGGAAAAGTTTTAGCAAACTGACTCCCCCCTAAAAAGAGATAAAAGGTATGGAATGGATATATTGATTATATTGTGCCTAATAGAGATGGAAGGATCGAACACAACATTTAAAATACATATCAAACTTGGTTTTGTTTTAAGGCAGCTGAGACAAAGTTTTAGAAAGCTGACTCCATACCAAAAAAGGTACAGGTTGGATATATTGATTACAGTGCGTCTAACAGAGATGGAAGGATCGCACACAAGATATTACTAATCAAAACCTTGTGAGCTGTGAGGTGGTCCAGTTTGACAAGAAATTACTGGAATTTTATGTTATTCATGTTAATAATGCTTTAGGAGCAAAAATATATTTTAGGCATTCATTCTTGGTCAGTTCATATTCTAGACATTATGTACATTCATGTGTAATACTATAGAATTCAATACTATTGTGAATACTTAAGGTAGGCCCTGTCTGCCAGAAGTCTATCAATGCGAATGAGAGTTTAAAATGAACTCAATGGATGACTGCATAGTAGCAAATCGCTCCATAATCTTTGATAAGGGATTTGATTTTATTGGAAGCCTGAATCTGGTCTATTTTGTCTTTGAGATATAGAGAAATATTCATATTGATTATATTGCACCTTAAACAGCAAGTTGTGTTAAAGGTAAGTCCTATTTTAATGTAGTAGACATCTGTCATCTGAGTTATAGTATTTTACTTATTGTTACCAAAGGAGATTGACAAACAATCCAATGGAATAATCCCAACAAATAAATGAGAGAATTTAAATAGATTTGAATTTAATAAGATTTAAAAATAAAGTAATAAGTACCTTATGTTAAATATAGAAATGCTATTGTCAAACAGCCACACCACAATGGAGTTGAGTCTGACAATCATAAATATGTTACAAGCTGTAATGAGCTGTTTTTAAACTTTTAAATCAGCATCACTAGCACTGCCTGCAAGTGCATGGGGACAACTGTGCCAGGCTTGTTCTTTCAATGGGTCAGAATAGACACTCCTGGCTCTGAGCACCAAAAAGGATCTGTGATCGGTCTGACAGAAGGGGAACATGATTCCTATATTCGGTCCTGTTTGTGAAAGCAATTTACAAAATATTGCAATTTTTGTTTGCACATTTAATCCTAGATTTCAATGATTATTCATAGATTAGTAGGCCTTTAAAAAAAACATTTACGTGAACACGTGGTATGTAGATAATTCCCTTCTGTGAAGACAAACATGTTTTAACTCCAGCTGAAATTGACTTGCAAAACATGCAATTTAAGCGACAGTATAACGACAATATAACTGCACAATGATTGTAAAGAAGAGGGCTTTCGTTATGAATGCATCCATGCAAAATGAATGGGATAATTGTGCAAAACAAGGTATTTTCTTATAACACGAGGTTATACAGTTCATGAAGGCTCATAAAAAGTATGGTAATGGCTTAGATAAAACCACTAATTTTATTAAAACATCTATTAGAGTGATCATTGAAAATAATGTGGACATTATATTCAGTATAAAAGCCATGCTTTAAGGGTTTGAAATCAGGCATATATGAACAAATTAGAAGTTATTTCTAACAAAAAAAAATTCCTTTTATTCCCTCGATGATAGAAATGTGTTTTGCATCTATCTAATGTATTTTCCTTGCCAATCATATGAATAATGCTTGACACTTATCTTGGTTAGTTTTGAATAGCTTCCATTATTAACTTTACCTTCCACTCTTAAATATGCCCATGGGTTTTTATCAAAGCTTACAGCTTCAACCGAATTCTGAGTAATGCAACAGAAGCTATTTTTTTTTTTACTTTTTAGTTTTAAACCAGGAGCAATCACATTCACAAAGTAACAACACTGCCTCCATCTCCATTTTCTTTTACCCACTCCAGAAAAGCCTCTATTGCATGCAGTCAAGGGAGGAAGGTATCTTCACAAAAGCACACTTATAAGTATACTTCTATCTCTAAAGTTCCATTCAGTAGCAAAATTCTACTTTAGCAGATGTTAAGGATCGTGATAGTGGAAAAGACAGGTTACAATTTACTTTGGCTTAAAATTGTATTTAAAAATGAAGTATAATATACTGTGAGTTGTGTAAAGTGAATGAAGAATGTTTTCAACTGTGTGACATTTGAATAGTTTCATTCAAATGATACTTGAATATCATTAAGTAATACATCCAATAAATGCAGATTTAGCAAAATCTCTCTGCAATTTATATCACTGTCGGATTCCTCAAACTCATGTTAGCGAAGTAATATACACACCTACACATCAGTCCCTGTCCCACTGGAGTTTACACTCTAAACTCACTAACATAAACACACACAAACACACACATACCTCCCAACATATGATAATTCGAAAGAAGGACACATTTCACAATTTTATAAAGGGGGAGTGTCTTGTACCACCAAGTGGGCGTGTCTGGGAAAGTGGACGTGTCTTGTACCGCCCAGACCAGTGGGTCTAGTGCCTACCCCTTTTATTTATTCAGCCATCCATATGCCTGCCCTTTATTAAATGTCCAGCCTCCATATGTCTGCCTCTGTTTATATGTCCAGCCTGCAAGTCTGACCCTTATTATTATTGTCAGCCTCCATGTCTGCCCTTATTGCCAGTGCCTTTCTCTACATCTGCCTCCAATTGCAGTGACTTTCTCCATGTCTGCCCCCAATTACCAGTGACAGCCTCCATGTCTTCCCCCAAATGCCAGTGCCTGTGTCCATGTCTGCCCCCAATTGCCAGTTCCTTTCTTCATGTCTGCCCAAATTGCCAGTGCCAGCCTCCATCTGCACCCTATTTCCAGTGCCATCCTCCATCTGTCCACTATTGCCAGTGACAGCCTCCAACTGCCCCCTATTGCAAGCCTCCATCTGCCCCCATTTGCCAGTGCTAGCCTCCATCTTCCACTATTGACAGTGCTAGCCTTCATCTGCCCCATATGCCAGTACCTGCCTCCGTGTCTGCCCCTATTGTCTGTGCCTGCCTCCAAGTCTGCCCCCAAATAAATTTCCAGTGCCAGTCTCCTTATGCCCCTTATTGCCAGTGCCAGCCTCCAATGTGATGTCTGCCCCCAATTATCAGCCTCCATCTGCCCCAATTGCCAGCCTTCATCTGGCCACATATGCCAGTGCCAGACTCCATCTGCCCCCAATTGCCAGTGCCAGACCCTATTATTTTACTTACCTATGAATTGCCAGTGCCAGTCTCCTTATGCCATCTATTGCCAGTGCCAGCCTCCAATGTGATGTATGCCCCCAACTGTCAGCCTCCATTCTCCCCCAATTGCCAGCCTTCATCTGCCCACATATGCCAGTGCCAGCCTCCATCTGCCCCCAATTGCCAATGCCAGACCCTATTATTTTACTTACCTTTTAATTCTTCCTTCCTCCGCGGCGCTCCCACTGCCCTCTCCCTCTGTCAGGCTGCATCTGGTCTGCATCACGTGACAATAAACAATCTTATAACAACCATAAAAGAAAGTAAATCATAGTGACCACTATACAATATAGACAGTGTCCTAGTCTACGCTACATAATTCCCAGCTTAAAAACAGCCAAACAATAGTGATAAGGTAAGAATTGTGGGTTGTTAGTTTTAAATAACCAATAACCATCAGCATTTTACTAGTCAAGGAGGAGGATGTAGAGAGGTTATTAATAATAATTCAAAATCTTATAAGATTTTATAAAAACAATATAAAAATATGTGTAAGATAGATAGCCCTAATAAATGCAGGAATGGCAGTATTCAATAATCTTCAGTGTGAAATGTGGGTGGCATACACATAAATTGTGTTTGTATATACATAGCATTAATGCATACAAAGGTGACAGATACCAAAAAATCCCAGTAAAAAATCAGTATATGATATATATGAGCAGAGGCGGGCTGGGGCAGGGGGCAGGGTGCCATATGCCCCCCGGTCCGCTCCACCATTAGTGGTTTTAGGGCCACCTCTGTGCAGCCCACGGCCGGCTGTCCGGCAGACCAGAACGAGGACTTACCGTATTTTTCGGACCATAAGACGCACCTGACCATAAGACGCACCTAGTTTTTAGGAGGAAGAATACAGAAAAAAAATATTTTGAACCAAATAGTGTCCAGCACCCAGCATCACCCATCATGTCCTGCACCCAGCATCACCCATCATGTCCTCCACCCAGCATCACCCATCATGTCCTCCACCCAGCATCACCCATCATGTCCTCCACCCAGCATCACCCATCATGTCCTCCACCCAGCATCACCCATCATGTCCTCCACCCAGCATCACCCATCATGTCCTCCACCCAGCATCACCCATCATGTCCTCCACCCAGCATCACCCATCATGTCCTCCACCCAGCATCACCCATCATGTCCTCCACCCAGCATCACCCATCATGTCCTGCACCCAGCATCACCCATCATGTCCTCCACCCAGCATCACCCATCATGTCCTCCACCCAGCATCACCCATCATGTCCTCCACCCAGCATCACCCATCATGTCCTCCACCCAGCATCACCCATCATGTCCTCCACCCAGCATCACCCATCATGTCCTCCACCCAGCATCACCCATCATGTCCTCCACCCAGCATCACCCATCATGTCCTCCACCCAGCATCACCCATCATGTCCTCCACCCAGCATCACCCATCATGTCCTGCACCCAGCATCACCCATCATGTCCTCCACCCAGCATCACCCATCATGTCCTCCACCCAGCATCACCCATCATGTCCTCCACCCAGCATCACCCATCATGTCCTCCACCCAGCATCACCCATCATGTCCTCCACCCAGCATCACCCATCATGTCCTCCACCCAGCATCACCCATCATGTCCTCCACCCAGCATCACCCATCATGTCCTCCACCCAGCATCACCCATCATGTCCTCCACCCAGCATCACCCATCATGTCCTGCACCCAGCATCACCCATCATGTCCTCCACCCAGCATCACCCATCATGTCCTCCACCCAGCATCACCCATCATGTCCTCCACCCAGCATCACCCATCATGTCCTCCACCCAGCATCACCCATCATGTCCTCCACCCAGCATCACCCATCATGTCCTCCACCCAGCATCACCCATCATGTCCTCCACCCAGCATCACCCATCATGTCCTCCACCCAGCATCACCCATCATGTCCTCCACCCAGCATCACCCATCATGTCCTGCACCCAGCATCACCCATCATGTCCTCCACCCAGCATCACCCATCATGTCCTCCACCCAGCATCACCCATCATGTCCTCCACCCAGCATCACCCATCATGTCCTCCACCCAGCATCACCCATCATGTCCTCCACCCAGCATCACCCATCATGTCCTCCACCCAGCATCACCCATCATGTCCTCCACCCAGCATCACCCATCATGTCCTCCACCCAGCATCACCCATCATGTCCTCCACCCAGCATCACCCATCATGTCCTGCACCCAGCATCACCCATCATGTCCTCCACCCAGCATCACCCATCATGTCCTCCACCCAGCATCACCCATCATGTCCTCCACCCAGCATCACCCATCATGTCCTCCACCCAGCATCACCCATCATGTCCTCCACCCAGCATCACCCATCATGTCCTCCACCCAGCATCACCCATCATGTCCTCCACCCAGCATCACCCATCATGTCCTCCACCCAGCATCACCCATCATGTCCTCCACCCAGCATCACCCATCATGTCCTGCACCCAGCATCACCCATCATGTCCTCCACCCAGCATCACCCATCATGTCCTCCACCCAGCATCACCCATCATGTCCTCCACCCAGCATCACCCATCATGTCCTCCACCCAGCATCACCCATCATGTCCTCCACCCAGCATCACCCATCATGTCCTCCACCCAGCATCACCCATCATGTCCTCCACCCAGCATCACCCATCATGTCCTCCACCCAGCATCACCCATCATGTCCTCCACCCAGCATCACCCATCATGTCCTGCACCCAGCATCACCCATCATGTCCTCCACCCAGCATCACCCATCATGTCCTCCACCCAGCATCACCCATCATGTCCTCCACCCAGCATCACCCATCATGTCCTCCACCCAGCATCACCCATCATGTCCTCCACCCAGCATCACCCATCATGTCCTCCACCCAGCATCACCCATCATGTCCTCCACCCAGCATCACCCATCATGTCCTCCACCCAGCATCACCCATCATGTCCTCCACCCAGCATCACCCATCATGTCCTGCACCCAGCATCACCCATCATGTCCTCCACCCAGCATCACCCATCATGTCCTCCACCCAGCATCACCCATCATGTCCTCCACCCAGCATCACCCATCATGTCCTCCACCCAGCATCACCCATCATGTCCTCCACCCAGCATCACCCATCATGTCCTCCACCCAGCATCACCCATCATGTCCTCCACCCAGCATCACCCATCATGTCCTCCACCCAGCATCACCCATCATGTCCTCCACCCAGCATCACCCATCATGTCCTGCACCCAGCATCACCCATCATGTCCTCCACCCAGCATCACCCATCATGTCCTCCACCCAGCATCACCCATCATGTCCTCCACCCAGCATCACCCATCATGTCCTCCACCCAGCATCACCCATCATGTCCTCCACCCAGCATCACCCATCATGTCCTCCACCCAGCATCACCCATCATGTCCTCCACCCAGCATCACCCATCATGTCCTCCACCCAGCATCACCCATCATGTCCTCCACCCAGCATCACCCATCATGTCCTGCACCCAGCATCACCCATCATGTCCTCCACCCAGCATCACCCATCATGTCCTCCACCCAGCATCACCCATCATGTCCTCCACCCAGCATCACCCATCATGTCCTCCACCCAGCATCACCCATCATGTCCTCCACCCAGCATCACCCATCATGTCCTCCACCCAGCATCACCCATCATGTCCTCCACCCAGCATCACCCATCATGTCCTCCACCCAGCATCACCCATCATGTCCTCCACCCAGCATCACCCATCATGTCCTGCACCCAGCATCACCCATCATGTCCTCCACCCAGCATCACCCATCATGTCCTCCACCCAGCATCACCCATCATGTCCTCCACCCAGCATCACCCATCATGTCCTCCACCCAGCATCACCCATCATGTCCTCCACCCAGCATCACCCATCATGTCCTCCACCCAGCATCACCCATCATGTCCTCCACCCAGCATCACCCATCATGTCCTCCACCCAGCATCACCCATCATGTCCTCCACCCAGCATCACCCATCATGTCCTGCACCCAGCATCACCCATCATGTCCTCCACCCAGCATCACCCATCATGTCCTCCACCCAGCATCACCCATCATGTCCTCCACCCAGCATCACCCACAGGCAGGGAGGCAGGACTTGAGGCTGTGGTTTCATGGAACCACGAGCCTCAAGTACCTTACGGGTGATTTGCCGACTCTCCCGGGATACCGGGAGAACTGCCTGAATTTCGTGAGTCTCCCAGACATTCCGGAGAGTCGGCAACTATGGGCTAAGCCCTTTTTTTGTGGAAGTCAACTTTTTTTATCTTGTGGAAAATGTGAGCTATATTTCTGTATAATTTGCTATTACAACGCTCAGAACCATATCAGAACATTCGGAACCATATCTGAAGCTCCGTTCTGAACCCTGAGCTGTGAGAATGTCATGAGCATTCCAGTGATATGCTGTACTTCTAACCTTGATTGCAGACTATCCACCATGGAGAGGACACTGACGGAACCTAACGGAACCAGTCCAAGTGGGACGTAAAACTGCTGATCTGATAGGTCCCTCAGAATTAGTGTGACTCTGAATAAAGCACAGTTTTCTCTGGATTTATTAGTCCACATCTACCTCCTCACTGATTGGAACAGCCACTTTGACTATAATAAGCTGATCTTGTTACATGCTAACATGTAAGGTTTTACCTTTTATGCAACTGGCTCTTGCTGTTCTGTTCATTTCCTCTGTAGAGATCATTCCCTGCATGCATGGCCTGCACATGTTGTTACTAGCAGGTGCTGCTAATAGTGGGCATGCCCTTCCTCCCTCTGTCTTTTATGACCTTCTGGCTGCTGTTTTACTGATAGGTCACACAGCCAATCAGAGCCGTTTATATGTTTTAGCAGCACTGTCACTTGCTGCCGGTTATAGTTCATGGTTAGTCCAGTCTATTTCCTGCTCCTGCCTTGTGCTCTGCCTAGTGCTCTGCCTTGTGTATTTATTTTGATTTCTGAGTTCCCCAGCTCTTGTAGTTACCCTGCCTACTCCTTGTGTCCTCCAGCCTTCTTGTCCTAGTGTTACCTCTTGTTCCAGCTTAGCCTTTGTCCTTTTGCTGTGACTGTGTGGAGCCCCTGTGTTGCTCCCTCTGTTTGTGTGAGGGTGCGCAAGCCCTTGAGCACTTAGTTTGTCCCTTTGTGAGTTATTAACTATCAACTATCTTAGGGCTGTATTCACACCTAAGAGTAAGATAGGTGCGGACAGATCCGTACCTAACTCACCCATCCTGCCCCTAACGCACCCATTTTTAGGTATCTTATGGTACTTACAAGTGCCATAGGGCTACCTTATATTACCATGCGTAGTTTCCTTCTTAAGAATGCCTCTCCCCAGCCCCCCTTCCTTCCCGGCCAATCTAAATCCCTCCTCCCACCCACTTCTACCCAAACACTCCCGAGGCGTCATTAGGCTGACTCTTTCTAACTAAACTGGTACATAGATGGTGCAAATGACCTGCTACTCATGCTTCTGCTTCTTAGTTGTGAATACGGCACTTAGAGTCTAAAGCAGCCAAGATCATTAGAGATATAGCTGAATTAATTACAGAATATAGCAGAACATTATATTGCTAATATTACTCTATTGGAATTTTAGTGTGTTGAATTAACTAGCTATCTGGAAAGAAATCTCACTATTAATAATTGACATATATGCTACCATATTTAATATCTGTGCACTGAGCTAATATTTGAATACAAGTTGCTATTTATTCATTGGAGTAAGTCAATTTCTTGCACATTTTATAATATATTCATGTGGTTATGGATTATATTTGAGTTAATAATATATTTGGGTTTGTTTTAATTGCTAATAGATTTTGTTTATAGGAGAAACAAAGTATCATCTCTTTTTTAGTTTATTTGAGATCCAGGGTTGAACAGTTGGCGGAGTTGCTGGCTAAGCCCTTACGTACAATTCAGTATTTCTCATGGGAGTGTTTTCGTATGGAATACTTAAGGTAGGGTCCTACTAGTGGATCCATAATATGCATGTAGAAGAGCAGGGGGGAGTGCCCTTAGATGAGGGGTTGTTGATCAGCTATTCCGTACGCTAGTCTCCACAAATATCCCTTAAGTGTAAATCCAGTCTATAAGGTCTAGGAAAAAAAAAACAATTGATCTCAGTGCCAGGGGTCAGAAGTGCTAACCACTTAGCCACTTAGTGTCATTTAAGGAACTGAATGTGCCCAGTATAATACTGTAAATAAACAATATATGAGATTTGTGCATGTATAGCTGATGCAGGTATGCCGGCAAGGAGGACATACTCTCCTCCTTGAATCCTAACAGTGGAACAGACCAGGCTGTTTCATATGTGGAACAGAAGCCTGTCTATACATATGCAGGGTGTTCACTTTTGTATGCATCACTAGTGAAGATGAGTAATGAGCTGCTTCCCCATTGGAGAACTGACAGTGCAACTGGCTAATGGTGAAGGCAATAAATAAATTATAATTGCAAAGAAAAGCTAATCAGTATGGAACTATATAAGAAGCACTAAAACTAAGTTAGTAAGTGTTGGGGTTTAGTTATCCTAATTATGGTTTGCGTCTTTACTACTTTTCTTCAAATTTGCAAATGTTCTGTAATTTAAACAAGAACTATTTACAAGAAGTCTGACACCATTTCACAGCACTCTTCAAAACCCCTTAATGTGTAAAATGGTTATAATATTTCCAATTTCATTTCATTGTAATGCAGTCCTTCTCAAACACATTTTATATTTGCAGTAAGACTTATAGTACTTACCCTTTTTCTACATATCAGAAACAGTTCTACAAATATAAGAGATAAAATACTAAAGGGGGAACACCAATTACTTAATTTTTATCTAAAAGAAAGTTATATTCAATAGATTCAAGTGATGATCTTTTATGCTAACACTGGGGTAGATCCAGACTTAAGTGCTTGAAACGTTTCATCATGTAGCGTATTTTCTATGCACTCCCCTCGCTTGTACGTATTTTGGCCATTTTACACTTGCCAAACCCTACCTTAACTTTTCAAAGCGTAACTTCTGACGTACGTAAAGGCTACACATACGTAAGTGCCTAAGCACGCCCATACTGTACGGTATAAATGCCTCAACCCGGATTTGAAGCGTAATTAAGGGTGTCGTATGGATGTCACGCCCCCTTGTTCGTAGTTACACTGTTGATACATGGCTGGTACGTACGTTAAGAGTGACGTGGTGTAACATCTGCCATGTGCGTGCACAATCCCTCGCGTACATAGTTTAGGATCTGGCCCACTGCTGGCATTAACCAAAGCTGGGATTTTTAGTCTTCTTCAAAGTTGTAATATTAGATTTGGTATAATAGGAAAGAAAAAATGTTAAAATCTCTTTCCAATAGATTCTAAAATTTGGTGGACACAGTTTTGTGACTATAGGAGCACATCCTACAATAAAACTCAACTTTCTATTGATGATCTGTGTATTCAGCTGTGACTGACAGAGGTCATGTGATATTTCTAAGTTTTGTCCGTTGATCCTACAACCATCTGCTTTACCATGTTTATAAAAGTTCTATAAAATAATACAAAAGGAATTGAGCTGTGTGACATTTATTATGAAGTACAACATGGACACATATAAGAGTCAAGAAATTCAGGATACTCCTGATTACAGAAATGAATGTAATATATTGTCAAACACCCCTATAGTCTATCTGTTCTATTACATATTGTATGCTCAGAAGAGACACCCTCAGCAGAGCAGGGTCTTAGAAACACAACTGTGTGGTGGGAGATGGATACCTCAAGGCTCTCCTCACATTTAGGCCCGGAAGCAGCTCTTCACTTTCATTAATGGTAGTTACATCACCATCAGGGCGGACAGCTAGGGACTATTGTCCTGGGTCCGGAGCTGATGGGAATTGGCCGATACCTTTGCTCTGTAGCATTAGGTATCAACAGTATCCTACCACCAATACTCTCTGATTATGGTTGTACATTAGCAGATCATTGCATAAGCAAGAAGTTCCCTGGATAGCGGCTCTCTATTAATGAAGGCTTATAGTGCCCCTCCCCCAACGTGACGTCACCAATGATGGCACGTAAGGTATAGGACCCGCAGATGCATTCCGGGCCCCTGTTCATCACTATCAACATAGAACAAATAGTAATAACTGCATCTTTTGAAGTGAAACAGCTCTGACCTGGAAGAGAGATGATAATATACTGGCTTGCATTTACGTCAGCGGTCAGCCTCCTTTATGAACACTTGTTGTTACCTATTATCAGCCTCGCTCTACTTGAGCCCCCCTCCTCACACCCCTTTACAGGACAGACTATTGAATTAATTTGTGTGAATTAACAAAGCCAGATTTCGGAACTGTATGCATTCAAATCATACTACGTTAACATTTAATATCTCTGGAGTGGAAAGCCTCCCACTACTGCTTCACAATGCTCGATAATCAATGTGCCAGAAATTAGAAAAGTTGTGGATATAGAAAAAGATGAAATGGAGACTCAAAACACATACAAAAGGCAGAATTCGAGGCTGGACAAACATACAAGTGGTAGAAGTGGATGACTGGCCACACATGCAAGAGGCAGAAGTGGATGACTGGGCACACATGCAAGGAGCAAAAGTGGATGACTAGGCACACATGCAAGGCGTAGTAGTGAATGGCTAGGCACACATGCATTGGGCAGAAGTGGATGACTGGGCACACATGCAAGAAGCAGAAGTGGATGACTAGGCACACATGCAAGGTGTAGTAGTGAATGGCTGGGCACACATGCATTGGGCAGAAGTGGATGGCTGGGCACACATGCAAGGGGCAGAAGTGGATGACTGGGCACACATGCAAGGGGCAGAAGTGGATGACTGGGCACGCATGCAAGGGGCAGAAGTGGATGACTATGCACACATGCAAGGGGCAGAAGTGGATGACTGGGCACACATGCAAGGGTCAGAAGTGGATGACTATGGACACATGCAAGGGGCAGAAGTGGATGACTGGGCACACATGCAAGGAGCAGAAGTGGATGGCTGGGCACACATATATTGGGCAGAAGTGGATGGCTGGGTACACCTGCAGGGGCTGGAAATAAATGGTTGAATGCATGGGTGGGAGGGGGTGGCAAAAAGTATTTTCCATCCTGGGCTCCCCTAGGTCAAGAAATGGCTTTGATACCTTATAGTTGCTTTGTAAATGTACTCTTTAGATTTCATATGTAAATGTTTCCTTTCCTTTTACCTTAAATTTTCTCAGTAAGTTTATACCTTATGCTTCCTTTGTAAATATGTAACTTATGATTCCCCTGTAAATGCATTCCTTCTGCTTTCATTGTCCATGTATTCCCTGTACTTTGTAAAACATATACCTTATTATTATTCTGTAAGTGTATACTTTAAAGGTTCATACACCTCTACGCAAGAATCTTTATTAGTTGTGAAAATAGGCAGTTGGTAAAATATCAGCCAGTGAAGGGAACAGGAATAAATGGGAAAGAAAAGTAGATGCAGATAAAATCTGTTAATTATGTGAAAAAAGATCAGTAAAATGTTGAGAGAGATGATTCATATGCAAAGCACATGCCTTGATATAGTTGTCCCTTTCTACACCCACTACGAGGCACACTTGCTCCAAATATAATCATCTTAATAATAATGGCATAGCAATTATGAAGCCTAAAAAAACAGAGAGTTTTGAACATTGTTTTATTAGATTTTTTTTGTTTTTAAAATTTTTCTAAACAACAAACCTTTTCTTGTCATGCTCTAATGCGTATTATTTTGTACAATTTAGAATCAATAATAAATGTGTCTTTCTTTGTTCCAAAGCCCGAGATCCTCTAAAGAATGACCTATAATTTTTAAAATGCATTTCCCTACATGGTATATAAAGGTACAGAATAAAAAGGTGTTTTTTGTCATTCTTATAAAAATAGTAACATCAAAACTGACACGTATTTCCCAGAAAATCACACACACTTTCACATTCACTGCACTTCCTTCAATGTTGTTCACTTCATTACTGCTCTGATTTGTGGCTGCCAAAGTGTACAATTGTAGACATATAGCTTACTCTGCTAAGAACACTAGTGAAATTATAACCATAGGACATGCAATTTATTCAGTTAAGTTTTATTTTAATATTATTTGTGTGTTTAGTTACAACTGATTCAAGAGAAATATAAGGGTTAGCAATGTTTTTGTTCTTTTGCTTTGAAAAAAAACAAACCTGTTGAATTATTAAGAGGAGGAGTAAAAAACCATATGTATGCAGTTGGTCTTACAATTTCTAGTAAATCACCCTTAACGAAAAGATCATGCTTAACTGAAATATGTCCATTCGTATGCAAAGTTATGCACTTGTTAAGACCAGTCTGCAATCATGCAGTTGATTTATGACGTGTGAATAATTGCACAAACAACCACGTATAAACACTCAATTCTGCATCATGAATGCATGAGACACATTTTCAAAAACTTGGCCTCCCTGTTCCAACTTGTAAGAAGATGTGAATGTCCCGTTCATGTAGAGAACGATGGCTGTATGCCCAATTATATTGATTTTCTAGAATGTGTTATTTTAGTTTGGTTGCAGGTAGAACACAATCTACAAGTCCAAAAGAATTAGACTAATAAGATCAAATTTGATTACAATGGTTTGACTTTTTGTTACGGGCTTATATTTAGCACATATTGAAGTAAGACTGTAAGTTAACATACTTCATCAGAGATTGTTATATTTGTCAATTGCTGATATCTTACCTTTGAAGAAACAGTCCTCATTATGAACCATGATGATCTTTTTGTTTTTCTGGCAAGCTGCTCTATGAACTTCACAGTGATTCTCATAGAATTCTCCATCTGAGCCGCAGACAGGCTTGTAATGAGGTTTACACCTTTCCATGCATGCACACTCCACTTGGCCTGTTTCTCGGCTAATTATACAGTGTCTTCCAAGGCCACAGTACTTGTGTTCACAAGATGCATGTCCATCCTCGTAGCTAAAATAACCTTTAATAGGAGAAACAACAAAAACTTTAGCTTCTTTTTGCTTGACATTAATTAATAAAAATTTTGACAAAATACATTAAATAGACATTTCACGACTCATTATTGCTGTATTTGTAGGGAGTTTTCTTCTGTAAAAGTTTTCTTTTGCTGGATGTCTAATATGTATTTCATGTGACAACAACATTTAAGTTGAATACATTCCATATAGATATATAGGGCTAGATTTACTAAACTTCTTAAAATGAAAAATGGAGATGTTTGTCATAGCAACCAATCATATTCTAGCTCACATTCTCTAGTATTTAATAAGAAAGTGAGGGGTTGAACAACATCTCTAGAGTAGGAAAACCTTGTTGCAATGTGAGAGGTAAAAATTAATTTAACATTTTTGGTTACAGCACACAATTATGGAATGGATTTCACTTCAAACTGAAATTTAGAAATAACCTCTAAAATTGTGTTTCCACATATACATATATATATAAATTGTACCTCTCCCTGCAATACAAGGTGCTGTTAAGGTATAGATTGCTGCTTCTTTTGCTAGTGGTCCTAATTCTCTATCAGCCCAGTGTCAACAATAGTCTAAATCCCAACAATAGTGTAATATTTCAGTGAATTACTAATATGGATTTACATACCTAAAAGCCAATAAAAATGTGGTTCGGACTATTCACAGATACGTTTCATCAAGGGCCGTATTCACAGATACGTTTTTGCATGAGGTTGCGTGCGTATTTTTAGGAGCGGACTAACTGCGCATGTGTAGTAACTTTTTCCACACAAGTTACGTGCGGCATGGTTGTCTTCTGTTTGGTCAAAGTTACGTGAAAGTGAGTGGGGGGGCATTTAAATCGGCTTTTGAGGGCGCGGTTAGTAAGATACGCACATACGGAAGTAACATGCGCGTGTAAGTACACACGTAGAGTTAAGGGTGCCCTATAGAGGCGTAAGTCACCGAAAACCCGTCCGTGCTAGGGGAGTGTCATGGGTGTCGCCTTGCTATGTGTGTGCGTAGTAAACACGCATCTGTGAATCCGGTCCCAGGTCATGTATAAGGCTAATCAGCCCGATTCTAAATGTACTGTATAGCATGGACTGACCTGTTGTTACACTGACAAATATATAAAGCAACTCTTATCACTTTGGGTGTGGACTTGCAGCCTACATAATGATGATAATTACAGATCTCAGCACACAGTGCAAATAAGTAAAACATGCAAATAAAACACATATGTTAATATTAGCATTAGATAAGCTAAATAAGTAAAAAAAAAATCTAAATATCCTGGATACTTGATATTGTCCCACTATGAAGATCAATAATTTGCCAATATTAACAAATTAATAGAAGCTTTTATCTTGTGAAAGTGTATGAAGAGATAAAGAAATCCATTGCTATGAACTTTTTAGCCTTCTAGCGATTTAGTGTTACTGGTTATTGTGTTTACTATTTTTATATAGCAATTTTAAATGTAGTTTTTGGTGATTTCAAATAAATATGTCTCTTTTTAAGTAATGAGAGTCACCAGAGTTTTTTTTACTCACATTAATGCTTGATTCACTCCGAGCACTACATATAAAATAAAATCCTCCCCATTAAAATCAAAATCTGAGATTCCACCAATTGTAAGCAACCTGTTTGTTATAAGGCATAAATCAACCAAATTACCAAACCACATCTTCTGATAACTTTGCTTCTTTACTCTTATTTTTATCGACCTGTATTTTATTATGATCACACACCACTGGACCGAAGAATTATTCATAAAAGAGACGCCATCTGGAGCATAGAAGGTTCTCAGCTGAAATCATTTACTTGTCCCTGAACTTTGGACTTTCCTTTCACTACAGACTTCTAGACCACTGGTTCTCAAATTGTTTTACTCTGGGGCTTACGTGACAATAAAACATATTTTGTGACCCCACAATATAAGGAGCATACCAGTGACCTATATAGACAATACAGTGAGTACACAAGTAACTGGTATACCATACTGAGAGCACACAACTGACAGGCTGTAATACAAGACCTTTTTAAGAATAAAAAAAAACACACAAGGCTGCGCTTCAATTCAAATAAATGAAATGTGTGCAAGTGTATATATAAATAGAGAGGTGCAGCCAACGACCAAAGTGACCACTATGTAAGTACAAGGAATTCCTTCAATTTATTTGGTACCTTCACAATGTAGCATGAGAAGCACGAGAAATAATATTTTGAAACAAAAATGTAATCTCTATATAGTTCTGATTGATTCATCCAGGACATTTGGCATTATGTATTCCCTTTATGTATATTTTCTCTTTATTTAAATTTAATATTTTCTCAATGTCTGTTTTATCAGCATTTTTTTCTGAGATCTCTACCTATCATCATCATACTGGCTACAAGTTCACACTTTTATATCTCTGTGAGATTTTCACTGGCCATAACCATCCATATTTTGATTACTGGTGCAGGATATTGTGTTCATTTGTTCTTACAGATATTTCACTGATATACTTGTTGCCTATAATGTGCTACAGCAAAAGTTTATTTTATGTCTATACTATGAAAAACATGGTCCAAAAAGCTTAATGAGATAGCTCAGTCTACATGGATGACCCAATTGCCCTAATCATCAGGTAATGAGTACCCACTGAATCACAATCTAATTTGTCCAGAGGCAATGGGCCTGATCCAGACCTACGCTCATGAAATGCTCTTGTGCGTAGGGTATATTGAATATTGAAATAGGCTCCAAGGTAGGTGAAGATGTAGAAGAATTTGTACTCACAAAGTA
>WWET01000991.1:271314-285812 GCA_011038615.1 Limnodynastes dumerilii
CTGCTGTACAGATATTTGGAATTTCATAGGTAATTGATTTTGAGCATAACAAAAGTTTATTATTGTTAAGGACGGAGATTGGCAACTCTTGAGGAACACTTGATGCTGAACTGCTTACCTGATCGCCGCTATATAATGTAGCCCTAGAGCCAGATTTACTAAGCTGCGAGAAGGGAAAAATCAGATTCAGGTTCTAGCTGACATTTTCTAGTATGTAATAGGATATTAAGAGTCAGAATCTGATTAGTTGCTATGGGCAACATCTCCACTTTGCCTTTCCCATAGCTTAGTAAATCTGGCCTTAGGGCTACATCTAAAGTGGCGATCAGATGAGCAATTCAACATCAAGTGTTCCTGTCTCTGCCTCCTGAGCACAGCCCAACAGTAGTAGTAGTAGTAGTAGTATGTCACTATGAAGAATTTCCCTTCTTCCTATGAACAACCCAAAGTTTTAGCATTAAGCAATTCTTTCTCTGCCTCCTCAGCAAAGCCTAAGCATGCGCCCTCCAGATGTTACGTTAATTTTAACTAAGATAACAACCATCATACGCAACTTAGTTCCATACAGTAGCATTTAAGATCAAAGGGGCTGTACTTCCCCTCCGCCTGCGAAGGTGGGCAAATGGGGAGGGGGAAGTGATAATGAGAATAAGGAGATGATGAATGGGGAGCTGGGGGAGATGATGAAGAGAATGGGGAGCAGAGATTGATGAATTGAGAGGGGAAGATGATGAGAATTAGGAGATGATGATGATCACCAGCTCAAAGAAATGTAAGTAATGATTAAAAATATAATAACGCTGGCATATATTGTCATTAGATCCTATTCTAGCACTGGTTATTCAAGACCTGAAGTCAGATATAGACAGGCAAAGACAATTAAATCCATGATAGCGCAAAGTTATCTTCAATCAATTGATATCCTCTTCTTCCTCTTTTTTATCCGTAGTTGGTTACGTATGCGACAGTTGCAAAGTATGTAAATTTGTGCACAAAGAAAAGAAAGAATTCAAGAATTCTAAAGTAGACAAGGTATATAAAATGAAGACTCATTTAAATTGCAATAGTAATCATGTAAATTATTTGCTTGAATGTCCTTGTGGATACTTGTATGTCAGTAAAAGATCTCTGAACATTTGCATATTGGAACATATAAGGAATAGATTGAAAGGGTTAAAGGGATAAGCCACCAGCCACTTACAATGTTTTTCTATTTTGGTGGTCCTAACTCTAAAACTGTCAGAGTCCCAACTTTGGGTCATATATCATGTATTTTTAAATTGAGAGCTCACCCCCGGTAGAGGTCCTCAAGTATCCAAAATAAAAAATAAAAAAGTGGCTGGTGGCTTATCATATATCTTCAGATGTATGTAACTAATTCTCTGACATTTATTTTAGATAGATAGAAGGTTATCATTAGTTGCTGGGTAATTGCAGTCACACGGTGGATCCACACACACACCAAATTACATAGTCTAGTAAGTAATGCATGGCCAAAATAATGTATATATGTAAACGGCAAAACAAGTTTCACCTAAGCCAGGAAAAAAAACGAGTAGAGAAAACACTGTTAAAATGTAAATGCACTGATAGTGCACATGCACAAATGATGCCTAACAGGAGAATTATGAACGCTGCGTGTGTAATTTCCATATCGTAGGACAGGTCAGGATCTACCCCATTGTTATTAATTAAAGGTCTGCCTCTCCTATTGACATTTATATTGACCCTTGGCACTGTTATATTTGCCTGATATACAGTTATTGCATGCATGCATTGCTGCCTATGAGTGCATTTAAATTTCAACATTGTTTTCCCTACTCATTTTTATGCTGGCTTAGGTGAAATTTGTTTTGCCGTGTGTGTATATATATATATATGTTGACCACACGGCACAAGGATATCTATTACGAACCAAGGTGAGGGCTAAATTCTTGCCCAGCCAATAAAAAATGTTGTGACGCCCCTGGTGGTGTGATATCTCCAGTTATTGCATATTGTTTGGTCACTATGCAATATCTCCAGTGGAGCTTTTTCTTAGTCACTGGGGCTATCACATAGTGTGTAACTGTCTTACTGCTGACCTGAGCCATGAGTAACAACTTTGTCAACGTAAGCATTGTGTCACTGAAAGACATACAAAAAATGTTTTATGGGATTTCTGTCATTCTTATTCTGTCACTGGTAAGCTTATCAAGAGCTCATGAGGTCTAAATACCTCTGAGAATCTCTGCCATTCTTCCTGTTGCAGTGACTAGAGTTTCTCTAAACCTAAACCTATGTTAACCTGACTATGGATCACAACAGCTATTATATTATAAAGTGATAGATGACATTACTTTGTTTTTATTTTGCATAATACCCTTATATTATATTATAACTCTATGTTTTGCATTTAGAACTGGTTTCTATAGATTTTCTATGTGGTATGAGCAGAATGGTTGGTATTGGGGGTTTGTTGCAAATTCAGAAGCACCAGCCAAAATCATGGCAAGGGATTGGACTGATGGTGGGTATGCCAAATCCACTGTAATTACTATTTATTGTGCCATGTTACTGTGGTCTCCATTTAAGTCTATCATTCTGTGCAGAATTATAAATTATTACCATTAGCATGAATAATAGAGATAATAGAGACCTGAGTGCTGCATAGGCAGGAAGAAACATAAGCTGTCTGGGCCTTGTCAGTCAACATGGGGTTAAATTATGGAAAGTAGTGTTGGAAGTTGGGTAGGCTAGAGGTGGGGTTTGGGAGGTCATAAATAGGGCATGAGGTTGTTGGGTCCTTTCACCTTTTCACTTTGTAATCCCCCCCCACCCCTTTTTCATTAGGTTGCATTTATTAACTTTTCCTTTTTAGTGGTGAAATGCATTTGGCGATAGAGGTTGGAGGCAAATATTATTTGGTGTAGAGGGATATACAGGAGAATTATCTAAGGGGTATGAGCAAACCGTCCTACATCAAATCGCTTGCTCAGTGGTAGGGCCTGATCTGCCTCCTCCAGCCGAGGTGTGCCCATTGAAGGTTCGATGTCCTGGGACGCAGGTGTCTGGGAAGTTTTGGTGGTGCTTTTGATAACGGAAGTTGTCCATGTTAGGGTTCCTGAAGTGGACCCCCCTACCCACTATCAGTGCCACCTGTCTCTACCCAAAATTATAGACTGAACAATTGTATTCCAAATTTTTTTCATTAATTCTATTCCCCTTTTTAGAACCCATGTCATTACCCAAGTCTTTACTTCGGTGGGGTGTTGGGGTGGTGTGGGCAAGGTTTCATTCGTTGCCCATTTATAAAACTGATCAGTAGTAAATAACATGATACAAATGTCTGATACCAATAAGTAATGTTACAAAAACAAGTCTAATTCTCCACGGGTTTCCAGCTGTAACTCAACATATTCAAAGTTTTCCCTTTGTAGATTCCCTTTGTCTTTTATTAAAGCGTATCTTTACATTTTTTTCATAATATAACATTTCTTTATTTAATTTGTTTCCCTGTTAAATATTTAGAACATTACTCAGTGGCAAGGTGATCATGTCTTCCATGTTGCAGAAAATATCATGAACCTCAGTCTTTTATGAGATTTTCCCATGTTGAAAGAATCTCTAAAATCAGGCAGTGTTCATCTGTCAGATAGCTAAACCATGTTCCGAGGCTAGTGGGGAATTTGTCTTATATAAGATGTGCTGTGATTTGCCTCATGGCTATATGTGTCAGAAGTTAATTTAGTTAGCAAGAGGCAATATCTGCCATCCTGTCTAAAAAAGAAAACAAATGAATACTTTGTATGACCAACAGGCATGTAATAATTGGCTGTATTACATAGCACAAAAGTGGATTGAATATTTCAATAATGGTGTATATGAAATAACTTGAAATAGTATTACAAAGATTTAATAGATGCTGTTTAACAGAAATAATCTGCAAAACAAGATAAAAATAAAAAGCATCTTGTGCTTATTATCCCAAATTTAAAAAAGTGAAATTATAGTATAAAAAAAGCCTAAAACCACACCAAACCACTTTTGTACTTCCTACAATGTTAAGTGGCAGAAAAACATACACATCCAAAACATTCAAATAAAATTGTAAATATATATGTGTCTATGTGTGTGTGTCTGTGTATCTATGTGTGTCTGTATGTGTTTGTAAATATATACAGTAAATGATATATACAGTAGTTGATCATATTAAATATTTCAAACACACTGGAACTTTTACTTTAACATTTACACATTTACAGATTTAATGAGTCGTTTGATTTTTTATTCTGCCCAAACCCCTGATATGTGCAATATAGGGCCTGATTCAGGATTACGTTAGAAATGCATACGCAACTTAAGAACACACGTAAAATAAGTACGGAAATTAGGAACGCAAACGTGCACGGTAAATAATAGGAACACCCACTATTAAATTATGTCCGTGCACATTTTAAGCGCGGACATTTCGAAAGGGCCGTTCGCTCCCAGCCAGTTCCAAACTGGCTGGGAAATGGATTGCTCTTGCCTCGAAGAGGCATTTAAATCGATCCCCGGAGCACTGAACACGGTGCTCCGAAAGGTAAGGCTTCCCTACTCCCTTACCCTAACCCTAAGTAACCTCCTCGCAGCCTAACCTTAAGTACCCCCCTGCAGCCTAACACTAAGTCCCTCCTCCCGCAGCCTAATCCTAAATCACCCCCCTCCGCAGCCTAACCCTAAGTCCCCGGAGAGAGTTACTCACCTCTTCGGTGGTCTGTTTTCCGAAAATGAATGGGTGAGTGTGCAAATCACATACTCAGCCATTCATAAAAAAATTCTGCGGTGTTACACATTCGAAATAGGGACAGCCGAAAAGACACTTTCGACTGTCCCTATTTTGCAATCTGTAACATCGCAGGGGGGACTCGCAACGTGTCTGCAGGCACTGCAACTAACATTTATTCAGTGTAAAAAGGAAAGCTTGAAATAATTGTTCATTTAAGAAAAAAAAGTATGCTTCCTCAATGGTAACCAGTCAGGGATGGTGCTACTACTATAGAGGAGGATCTATGGGGTTCTCCCACCATCATTCTTACCAGCCCTACATCAGACCTGAAAAAAAACATTAATCTGGTTCACTCCACCTGTAAAACCAGCCCTATAGCTGATAGCATGTAAGACAAATTGGAAATCTATGCATTAGTTACATAAATGACACAATGATACAAAGAATTATTCACTGGCCTTGCAATAAATCATTTAATGCTATTAATGTATGCTAACCGGGCTGCCATCAATGACTTTACAATTCTAAATAGTATTTAACATCAGGATATAACAAATTGCCTAACTGGTGATATCACAAATATGGTGTATTTTGAAATTTGAATTATATGTGAAGTAGTGTTACTAACAATGGGTAGGACTTGATAAAAACGTATTTATGACATCAAATCCGACCAAAATAGTGACACTGGACCCGATCCTGAATTCCGCTGCCATTGCGCATACCTCCACAACAGCAGTGGAATTTCATAAGTGTGATCCTAAGCACCATACCGTCTCAAAGGCCATCAGAAAAGATGGGGCCCAGGACACAACCACGGGGCCCCATCCCCTTTGTGACATCATTGGTGATGTAACAAGGGGGGGAGCGCAGGGAAGTTCTTCTCTGTGCATTGGCCCGCTACTTGGCAGTCCCCATCAGCTTTGCACCAGGGACAATAGTCCCTGGTGCAAAGCTGATGGGGACTGCCAAGTAGTCCCCCCTGATGGCAGCACTGACCATTGTACGACTCAGCCCTGATGGCAACCCTGACCATACATAGTCACCTCGCACATATGGGACTGCCGTACCCTGCATTCTACCTTAAGTTTTACACACCAGCCCTATACAAAGTGGGGCTGGTGTGTAATGGTGAATCGTCCATATTCAATCCTAACATACCTCCCACACACTGCACGTATGGTGGGTTATCCCGCCTGACCATCAGAAATGCTGCCTCATATTGTGTAATTCTCCACTATGGACTGCCACAATGCGAGGCAGGGGGCAGGACTTCAAGTAATCATTTGCATAATTCACATTATGAAGCCCCGTCCTCATACTGTCATCTCTTTCTCCCTTCCGAAATCTCACAAACGAGGGAAAAAATATTTGGCAAGTATGATTTTTTTTTTTTTTAAATGTTTGCCTATACATACTGCATCAGCATGTTTTATTTGTGTGCTCAATAGCAGCACTAACTATTCAATAAAATGTGAATTTAAGACTTATCTGAGTGGGAAACACGCAGATCAGAAGTAGGCCTTATTGTGCCCTGATTTTGTATATAGGACTGTTTAATGGTAAGCAAAAGCATATGTTTCTGTCCTGGAATGTTCAGGAGACTCCCAAAATTCGGGCAGTTCTCCCGGTATCCCGGGAGAGCCGGCAAATCTCCCGGGAACTTGAGGCTCGTGGTTTCCATGAACTCATGACCTCAGGTCCTGCCCCCCTGCCTGGCAACACTAGTTTACTAGTCCCACCTCCATCCCTATGAAACCCCAAAAGGGGTAATTGATAGTCAGGGATGGGGCTTAATTATGTGATTTGCTTAAATTGCCCTATTAAGCCCCACCCCCTGCATGGATCTATGGCTTCTCTCCGGGATTTCCCAGAGGGAAACCTTTAAAAGTGGGCAACCCTGGACTAAATTATTCCTCTACTCAACTCCATATTACAGCTACAGCTATTTGATCTTTCCGCTCGTCATTGGCAGTCACTCTAATCCTTTCTGTACAACATAAGAGATTATGCCTTGATCATAAATCACATAATATAATTTAATCAGTTTATTTTTCTCTTGGACAATATGAGAAGCTACTTTGTGAGTCATTTAGCAAGTTTAAGTTTTTAGAAAGCTAATATTTGCATGAATTATTACAAAATATCTGCACCTTTTTTTAGTTTATTAAAAAAAAAGACTCTAATTGCTTTTACTAAATAAAATGCCATCAATAAACCATTTTTATTCTTCATGGTTCCAAGTAGAATAGAAAGCAGAAATGTAAATGCCAGTGCATATAGATTCCACAATGCAAAGTGTTTGTGAGAATGTATCAGCGCTACCTGAGAGAAAAGCAAGAGAGGAGTAAATAGGTAAGAATATAAACCATTAAACAGCTGTTTCCACTTATAAAACACCTTCTGAGCTAATGAAACTGAATACATTTGGTTTAAAAACATGGGAAAAGTCACCCATTGAGCTGTTCACAAACAGCAAAGAAAAGCATTTACATTTTTAACAGAACATTTATCAAAGAATATAGTTAAAGGTGTTGCTTTCAGCTTTAGGCAAAAACGTGACTTCAATATATGTTACTGATCACAGATGCTGGGTTTCTGGGGGGAATTTCTTCCCAATGAAAACGGGTTTGGTTTTGGACAATTTGCCATATGCCAAATAGAGTACATTAAATATTTTGGCAAATAGAGTACATTAAATATTATGCCAAATAGAGTACATTAAAGATTATCAGCAACATAAAACTCAAGAATAAGGGTCTGGTCATGGAAAATAACATAACTTCGAGTAATGTGTGTTTTCTGACCAATACAGAGGAGAACCTGAGTCACAAAACTCCATAGATGTATTCAAAGCCATTCATTAAGTTAAGCTGGGCACCCTAGACCAGGCCTGGTTCCCAAATGTACGGGTTTACTAAGGGGCACTTTGTGCTGGTGAATTATAAACAACAGTGATTTTTGAAGTATTCACTTAAAATTGCAGTGATTTGGCTTCAAACATTGGCACTGCCTATGTCCCTTGGATAGTAAAAAAGAAATAATTAATAAATCCTATAATTAAATATTTAAAAATAGCCCTTTTACATTGTAAATACATGCGCCATGCTGGCATTAACCCTTAGCATGCTGGCGCTTAAAGTACTACAAGTACATGCCCGTGGTAAGTTACAGTATAAAAAAGAGATACTGGAGGCTCTTTTCGGGGAAAGAAAAGTGAATTACTGTTAACAGGTTTTTATATAGCGCTATTGGATTACAAAGCGCTTTACAGAGAATATTTCACATTCACATCAGTCCCTAAGGTCACAGACATATATCTACACACACACACACACACACACACACACACACACACACACACACACACATTGATTTAGCAGCCAATTAACCTACCAGCATGTTTTTGAAGCGTGGGAGAAAATCGGAGCAAACCCACAGGTAGAACATTCAAACTCCACACAGATAAGGTCTTCAAACTGTACAAACTAAAGTGATTTACACACTTCATCATTGATCAGAATTAGTACAAAATTAGTACATAAAATCAAAAGGTACAATGCACTTTGGTATGATTAGAAATGATCATTAGAGAGTACACAAATAAGATATTGGGCTGATTCAGACTTAAGAAGTAGCTTGAAAATAAGAGAGGAAAGTTATTCCTGGACTAAACCATGTTGATTTCAGGGAGAGTCAAGTTAATTGTATTCTTTGCATGCAGGGATATATCTTTGAATTGCTTACTGCACACAGATACCGACCAGCTTTACTATCACACTGTTATTTAGACTTGGACTTGGGTTTGCAGCAGATGAAATATCACTCCACTGCAATCACCATGGTTTAGCCCAGGAGCATCTTTCCTCTCTTAATTTTAAGCTCCTTCTTAAGTCTGCATCATCCCATTGTGCCCAACACTTGTTTTATTGTGTGATCTGGACAATAATTGGTAAAAATAGATATAGTGTGTTACTGCTACTCTTAGGGCCTGATTCAATTAAGAGCGATGATGAGAAAAAGCTTGCACTTCGCTTTTTCCAGTCATTTACGATAGCTAAAAATGGGCGATTTTTATGCGCACCTTTATGGGGCACGCATAAATATCACCCAAAAGAAATACATGGAATTAGCTTTGCACTGCAAATTACGCGGGTGTGAAGCTAATTGAATTGGGCCCCTAGAATTAAAGCTTCAGTTGTTATTAGGGTCTTTCAAGGGGCTCTTAGGAAGTAATTGTCTAAAAGGGTTTTTCTGGTCAAGCTAATAAATCAATTCCAGTTGGACTGCAGAGCACGTTGCCAGCAAGCCAGACAGGTTTGTTCTTAGTGCACTTGTTACATTTATTTACATACATATATACTGTATACAGACTATTAATAATAGATATATATGAAGGAGGAAAGCCTGCTGAGGGTAGTCAGACATGTTAGGCTGAATCAGAGATACGTATTTTAAAAATACGCAATTATACGCAATGTACCCTAGTGCGATTCATATGCCTGTGCCTAAAGAACTTAAGAGCATATTCAACGTAATTTATGTAAATAAAGTTACTACACATGCGCAATTAAAACGTACCTAAAAATACGACCGCAACTCCACATGAAAACGGATCTATGAATACGGTCTGTTAATACTAATAACTTCTGAGTTTGAGGGGGGAGGAGGATGTTGTTACACATTGTATCTGCTTTTCTTAACCACCACCAGTAACCAACTGTTACTAACCACTCCTACTGGTGCAACCAGCCTCCAGCCATTCGCTGACTGTGAATGCCAACTAGTAGTTGTAAAAGACAGTTGTTGCCACCACTAGGCTGCCCACAGCACCTGGAACGGCTTACTTCTGGGTAGCTGATATACAGCTGCGCTTCTTTTAAGTGTGCTGGCTGGTACTCCCAGACTGCTTACTATGGATCAGGGCTGCTTGGTAGTGGACAGAGCATACAGAAAGTTATAGGCATCAGGCAGAATCTCCAAGCAGTGCTGTTTTATTGCTCACCGGTCATATAAGAGGACATTTATACAGTCGCTGAAGGTATTAGTGATCATCCAGAAGTTGGTGCTGGTCACTTCAAGTGAAAAAGCTTAATTAACACAGGATTTCCTTTAGGAAACCAAAACCACAAATCAATACATTTCCAAAACAAAAATCAGTACATTTGCAATGATATACAGAAGCGCATTGCATTACTAATTTGCATATACATATACAATAATTATTTCTATGTGGTCACATCTCCCATAGCAGAAATATATACAGTATGAACATATAAACAAAGGATTTTTGTTACCCATATTTAAATATCCCGGGACATTTATGATAAATCTCTAATATGGTGCTACATTTTCTTTTACCAAAAACTAAAACTATCAATTTGAACTTTTTCTATGCATAACTCAGCAATACTATTTTAATTATGCTAATGATATACTAATGATAATTTTATATTAACCTAATTCTCTGTTGAATGAAGCATAATTTGCTGATATGTTATGCCTGTACAGTGCTTGTTGGTACTGACTTTTTTACCTATTGAGCTAACAGAGAGAAATTCAATCAATTGCTCCTATTATATATTTATAAATCCTATAGCAATTGCTATTCCAGCAAACCATGGCCTTCTAAATGTCAAGGCATCTTTAAAATATACATTAGAGACAAGTCAGAGTTAATAATGCATCTGAGATGTTTGAGCTCACTTATCATCATTTATCTGATGGGTAATGAATTAAATGGATCAATTCAAGTTAAGTACAAATGAAACAAATCGTTACAAAGGTTTTGTCCACAGTATGTACTATTTCTGAGGCTTATAGTTATGTTTAAAATCTAGATCTTCAGTTCATGAATTCAATTTTGATCTTGTCCCATTGGACAGGATTCAAAATTGGATAGATCTGCTAATATGGATATGTACACTATATATGGATGACACTTTCCAGTGGGAGAAACTGGTGACATATGAGTGATATAGTGATATAGGGCTACCTTATCTATCCGTGGAATGTCCGCACAGAAATTGCCTCTCCCCGCCTTCCCGGCTAATTTAAATCTCTCCCCCCTCCCACTTCTATCTAAACACTCTTCGAGGCAGCATTACGCCGCCTCTTTCTACTTAAAATACTCTGTGCGGTCTTTAAATCTGTGTACCCAAATGGCAAGTAGATTGGGTAAATGACCTACTAAGCATGCGTAGCAGGTCATTTACTAAGGATATGCATCTAAGAAGCATCTGTTTTTTTAGGTGTGAATACCATGCATGCTGAAGTACTATTATAAAGCTAAGGAACTCTGTAAATACTGTTTTTGTAGTTTTTTTTTTTTGTGTCCAAGTGGGGGAAGGGGAACAAACACTATCAGTGGCACAGTAAAAGTAGGTGGGGATAGATATTCTAAATACAATTTTAAAGAAAACTATTTAAAAAAATAATAATAACACATCAAATAGTAGCATTAAAGCACTGACACCAGAAGGACCAATCCATGTAGAATTCGGCATACCGAGTTGATTTGGAGGTTGATAATACACTTCATGGTAGCTTGATTCTTGAAAGGGATGCCCCCAATTTACAGTTTTTAGTGATCAGTGATTTTGCTGTATTACATAAATTCATTATCATTTTAGAACCCTTTCTGTCAATTTCAGGGAGTGTATGCACTCATACAAAGAAACTCCCAGAGCCTACCTTAAGTGCTAAGCTTTTCAACGTATGGATTCCTGGAATGGCACAGTTGGGCCCAGATACAGTTTTCCTTGTCATGAGGCTTCTTTCTTAACATGATGGGGAAGCTAGATTGTAGCCCGTTAGTAAATCATTAAAACTTTGTTTGCCTAACATTTAGCAGCTGCCGACTTCCTGCAGAGATCTGACAATGAATCTGATGTCACCCACTCATTTCACAGAACCACTCAATTCTCTGTAGAGCATTGATGGATGATGTGAGTTTCACTATTTGATCTCTGCAGGAAGCCGGTAACTGCCAAATGGTAAGTACACAAAGTTTTAATGATTTTTGAGGCCCCATTCAACTTTCCCTATCAAGTGGGCCTACCATGCATGCAATTTCATGCCATGTTTTACAGACCTTTCCCTGTTTCACTTGCATTGCAGTAAGTTGTAAAATGTTTTCAGCAAATGCCTGGCTCCAATAGAATGGGTGATGTTGTGCAAGTTGCAAAAATAGCAATATTTTTTTATTATTATTATTATTATTATTATTATTATTATTATTAGTTTATATATTGTTGTCTGTTATAATTGCTACAGAGAGTTGCATACCTTTTCCTCTATCCGTTCTGCTGCTGGCCCACAATATTTTCACTTCTAGTCTCCTTTCAGTGGCTTTATATCTGGTAGCATTACCCAATCACATGGCAAAGGACATATAATTTGCAGAATACAACTAAAATAGCTCTGCATGAGTTTACTTCCCACACACAATGTATCCTATTTCCCTCTCCCTCACATAAAATGCTCATTAATACAGACAAGGAAATCTCCCGTGGTTCACAGGAAGATTTGCAGAATTTAGCTAAGCACTTATTTTATTAGAGCCATAAGGACACTTTAAAGTATAAAATAGTGACTTTATTATTTTGTTTGTTCCTGTTTTGTTTTTTTGTTTTTTTAAAGAGCAGAGATAAATAGAGGAGAAAACAGAAGAGAGACAGGATTAGAGAAGAGAGAACAAAGGATCTGATCCAGACCTCCATGCATTTTCTATATGCATATGTAAATGGTACCAGGATCCTGAAATATCAAATATGTTCTGGGAATGCACATGCATTGCTTCAAAAAGCGGCCATTTTCCAGCCCAGAAATCCTCTCTTTTTCAAAAGTCTGAGTCTGGTTTACAAACAGCAATTTATTCACATTTCTAAATTAAATGGAGATGCACTAAAAGAAAACACCATTGAGATCATGGGCTATATTTACCAATTTCATTTTTAGGTGATAATGCCTGTTTTTACAGTAAAATGGACATAATCACCTAAAAATTATATACTTACAATTTACAATAGTGGAATCGCCATGGAAATCTGCTGTTTTCAAGGCGATGCACACAGACTTCACAATTCTTCGCCGGGCCAGTGATCTTAACGGCTGCCGGCACTACATTACAATTTACCATCCCTCTGTGCCGAGATTATCATTCGGCACCGAAGGTAAACATAACGCCAGCTCAGGTGGCGTTAGTGCCTTCATACTAGCGATATCCCCATATTCCCCCCTTTTCCTCCCCCTAATAGCTGTTATTAGGGGAGGAAAAGGGGGGCATGTATGGGGATACTGCTGGCATGAAGGAGCATGCACTAATGTTAAAAAAAAAAAAAGTAAAAACATTTTATTTCTTTTTTTTGTATTTTAACTAAAAAAATAAACCAAGACATTGTACACATTAAAACCTGTAAAAAAATAAGAAAAAAAGATAAATTCACCTGTCAGGGAGATGCATTCGACTCTGATATAAAGACACTGCGCATGCGCAGTGGTTTTTCATATTAGGGGCTTGAAGTCCAGCAAAATAGTCTCTGAGCATGCGCAGAACTTCATTCATATGAAATTGCCTGCGATGCGTTCAGAAATCATCACGGGACCTTGCGGGAGCTCACCAGAGGGGTGAGTATTAGTAAATTTTACATGTGAGCCTGGAGCAGGAACGTTCCCAGGGGAAGGTAAGTATTAGTAAATGGAGCCCCATAATCCTACTGATCTGTTTAATAAAAACCCATCTGCGATAGGTCACCAAAGTGGAACATCCCATAATTATATTTTTGATTGCAAAAACTAGTTTCCAGCATTCTTCAGTATTTGAGAGAAAATGAGAAGATTGAGAAGAAAGCAGAAGGCCCCCCCACCCCCAGCAACAGCTGTTTAGTGACAGTTGGAGCAACTGACACAGGGCTGAGACAAGAGGGAGCTATGAGAAGATTTGTTCTGAGTCCAAAGCTGTGAGAGGAGACTGAGAGATTTGGAAGAGATAAGAGACACTACAGAGCTGATAGGACTCGCATTATTTCCACTATCTTGGTGCAACATTCTCCAGGAAGGGCCCCCAACATCTCTATGCTGAACAGCACTGTTAGTAAGTTTATTTAGTAAAGTAAGGCCTTACTGATATACTTTAGTTAGTATCTATATATTTGATTGCTTGTGTTATTGTAAATGCTTATTGTACCTGTTGTGTTATGTTCATAACTGCATGTGTTTAATACTGATAATTAGGTTAACTGGAAACTATTGAAAACTAAGGTCTACTGTTTTTTTTTTTTTAATCAATTCTATAGCCGGGACAATCCTTGGAGCCCACAAACTTTTTAATTAAAGTTGTATTCTTTAAGCCCTCTAGTTCTGCTCAGGTGCTCATTTGTCTGAGTATTGCTGAGGATCAGGGCCGGCGCGACCCGCTCCGCGAGGGGATGCGGTGCATCCCGGCGCCATGCTGGAGAGGCGCTGGGCATTCCCCCCCGCTCCACGCTATACAGATTGGTAGTGTTCATAGTCTTCTGTATGAACAATACCAATCTGTATAGCGTGGAGCGGGGAGAATGCCCAGCGCCTCTCCAGCATGGCGCAGCGCCGCAGAAGTCCACTGCTCAGGTGTTGTCTGAGTATTGCTGAGGATCAGGGCCGGCGCGACCCGCTCCGCGAGGGGATGCGGTGCATCCCGGCGCCATGCTGGAGAGGCGCTGGGCATTCCCCCCCGCTCCACGCTATACAGATTGGTAGTGTTGTGTTC
>WWET01000991.1:303781-314389 GCA_011038615.1 Limnodynastes dumerilii
AGGAATCGAGTGCTCCTCATGGTGCCCGAAGCCCCCAATGTAGAAGTGGGAGCGATTACGATGCTGGCAATTCCAGCTGTCATTGGAGACATCATTATGGCTCCTCAACTCCCTGGTAAGTTGCAACTTTCCACACATACACGGCACACATCACTTGTCATTTTCTCTACATCTTCATCTTCTTCTTCCTCACGCATTCTAAGAACAGGGGCAGTGGGTGTCATAAAAGCAACAAGCCCCTTCCCTTCACAAGGCCTCCAGTAGTTGCAGTGGGGTCAGGGATGGTGTTCTGCTCATAAACAATGTTAACACAGGGCCTCCAGCCCAGCATAAACACCATCTGGGTTGTTGTTGTGGAACCTTTCAGTAAGATGGCTTATTTCATACCTTTAAAAGGATTACCCTCAGCTAAAACTTTGTCTAACTTGTTCATTCAGAATATCTTCAGATTATATGGTCTACCCGAGGATGTTGTTTCTGACAGGGGATCCCAATTTGTGGCTCAATTTTGAAGAATCTTCTGTAAATCCTTACTAATTAACCTTTTAGAGTTTTATTAAGCGCTTATTACTGTATTTATTCTGCCCACCAGCATTTATTTATATGTGTATGTAGGATGTTTTCCGATTTTTTTATGTATGTTAAAATGAATTTGCATTATTTGATGATTTTCCCCTGACCCGATACATAGCGGCATATAGGGTTAACTCTGGATAGGTAATATGAGTACCGCCTAGAGAGAAGGAGCATAAGACGTTTCTTTGCGGGAAAAACTATTTAAAGCTTACCTGAACTTCAACGGATCGCTTTTGAGAAAGGAAAGTGTCCCGAAACATGTCAAGCTGATCCGATCCTGCAGAGTATCCTGATCGCTTTCTTTCAAGCTCCAGTGCTTCAGACGGTGTCCAGTGTCTTCATGATCGCCGGCTGCGTGAGACGTCCCAGCAAGGCGCATTAGAGACTCGTGTTCCATCGGTGTACCTTCCTAACACTGGGGTGGGAGCGTTCCTAAGGACTCCTTTATTTTATTGTTGATTTTTTTATATGTGATTTTTTATATGTGACTTTTATGCCTTGTTTTTTTATTTAGTAAAGTATTTTCAAATTCAGGCAAAGTGGTCATTCATCCTACCACCTATCATATTGTAATTACACTATGTTTTCTTTTCGTTTTTACATATATGGACGGACTATGGGAAGTTTAATCTGAATCACCAGCTTACACCAATCTCAACCATTTAGGAGAGTGACTTTTTATGACGTGTCCTTTTGTCCCTATATGCTGCTATGCATACATTGTAATTTGTTTACCTTGGGCTGAGTTTGCTTACAATAATGCCTTCCATTTGGCTACCAGGGCCTCTCCGTTCCTCTGTGTGTTTGGTCATCACCTTCGAGCAAATTTTTTCCAGCATGTGGGTACCTATGACTGTCCTAAAATTGGGGAGAAGATGAGACATCTCAAGAAGATTTGGAAGGAGGTCAACTCAGCACTTCATCGGGTTGCATTATATATTAAATCTAGATTGGATCTGCACTGAAGTGGGTTCAAATTCAAGGTGGGGGATTGTGTATGACTCTCCAAACCCAACATTCAGATTCAACAATAATCCAGAAAATTGGGACAAAAGTACATTGGCCCCTTTCAAATCATTCAGAGAATCAATCAGGAGGCTTTTAGGCTTATGCTTCCTCGAAATCTACGAATCTCCAGTATCTTCCATGTTTCTTTCCTTAAACCCGTCCATTTCTCCACTAAATTTCCGACCACACTCCTGTCTAAACCCACTCTAATTATTATTGATGGTCAGGAGGAATTTGAGATCGAGGACATTCTTGAATCCAAGAAGATTAGAGGTCGTCTTTTCTATCTAATCCACTGGAAAGGTTATGAAGAGAGAATGAATCGCTGTTAAAGATATCAATGCTGAAAGACTCTATTGAATTCCATAGAAAATGTCCTGATAAGCCTAAGCCTAGGGGTTCTGTAACCCCTCATAAAGGGGGGGTGGGTACTTCCTGCCTCACCTTCCTGGCTTCCCGTGTCAGTGTCGTCCCGGTCTCCAAAGACTGGCGTCCTGGCGTTGCAGAGCAATCAGGACGCCGGAAGGCTGTAGCTGCTCCGTCACTGGAGACAGCATGTAGCTGATAGCCTCGCCTCCTCTCCTCCTGTATGACTGGCATCCTGAGGTTGCCTAGCAACCAGGACGCCAGCTGGTCTCTGTTGGCGCTCTGACCGCTGGCTGCCATTGGCCAGCGGTCCCTGTAAATAGCTGCTCCTCCCCCCAGCTCTGTTCTGGTTATAGTTCTTGCTGCCCCAGTTTTATTTTTCTCTGCCAGTTTTTCTGTGCCTAGCCAGTCTTCTGTGCCCTGATTGTTGAGTGTCCCTGTTCCTGACTTTTCCTCCTTGTCTCTGTCGTTATCCTTTCCTTGCCTTGTTCCTTACCTCTGGTTCGCTTGCTAGTTAAGGTAGCCCTGTGGCTCTTGTAAGTTCCATAAGGTACCTAAAAGGCGGGCGGAATGGGGGCAGGACGGGTGAGTTAGTTGCGGGTCTGTCCACACCTAACTCACACTGGATCTGTGAATCTGGTCCTGTGTGTTGAGCTGAAGTGGCACCCATTGTTTACCACTTTGAGGGAGGGCCACATAGTTGAGAAATCGCTGAGTTTTGTCTGCTGTGGGCAGGCTTGACCTTTTGTCTGGTTACGTGGGTGGAACACTGAAGATTTGGAGAGAATTAAGAGTTTTTGTTATCATTTATTTTTGAATACTTGCTGTTGCTTTGTGGCCCCCATCAAAATTTTAAAGCAATGAAAAATTAGACAATTCAAATTTCAATCCCATTTTAAATTACATTAATAAAATTTCAAGTATTGTTTAGTAATCCCCACTTCTTTGTTGTGTCCATTTATTTCTAGTTTATGGTAAGAAAGGTTATACAAGGGCGAAGAACATCAATCATGGGAAGTTTAAGGTCTACAATCCAGTTTACAGAATTCACATAAATAGCACGCAGAATTAATTTTCTATCTTTGAAATATTACACTGCATTAAAAAGAGAAAAAAGGGACAATTTTAATTAAAAACTGTAGTGCATGAAAATATTTCAAAAGAATGTAAAAATAATACACAAGTTCACATTACCTTTTCATGTGTTTTCAGTTGCATAACAATCAGAGATATGTGATTGTTTTCTAAAGAAAAAAATTGAATAAAAATACACTCTGTGATCACTGACTTGATTTGTAATTTAGATGAGAAAACTTAAGCTGGGTTCACACTAGAGAGATATCTGATGATGATCCATCAAATCACAGAATAATCGTTAGATACCTCTCAATTCGTTTGAGTGTGTACTGTCAAACGATGCAGTGAATCGTCAGGTTCTGTCCTGCATCGTTTGATTTTGATTTTTGGCAGCTCCTAAAAATCACAGATCAACGATGTTATGATCTGTGGTTTTTTTTGGAGTGTGTACTTACCAACGATGCATCTCAAAAGATAGTCCTGCCTCTTCTTCCATACAGCTTCCTTTGTGGGGGTGGCTTCGTTTCCTAGCTGCAGGAACTTCTGACTTCTGACTGCAGCTTCTAGGTGGCACTGCAATCATTAGCATACAAGTTGTATGCTAATGAATGGGCTGACCGAAGCAGGAGGAGAATGGCTGCGGCAGCAGGATCGTCTAGGACAGTGCTGGATCGTTCAGGAAAGGCCTTCTGAGAACGATCCAGCTTCAAATCGTTCCAGTGTGTACAGCTGCAGGATCGCCCGATAAGCGTGAGTATAATCTTTTTATTTTGTTTTCAGTTTCACAGTGTGTACCCAGCTTTACACAGTGGAATTTTAGTGTCATGCATGCAGTCAAGGTGTAACATACTACAATGAAGCACAAAGGTAGTAAGATTGTTTATTATGTTATAATGATAAATGAAAAAATGGACCCTTATAATATTTGACCCAAAGGTCATGTAAATGTTGACTGGAACTGGTAAAGTATAAAATATATATATGTCTAACCCGTGTACTCCCTCTCAGAGTTCCCGATTTTCCCATTTACTGTGGCATATTTACCTTTATTGGCACATCTTTGACTCTGAAGTCTGTGGAAATTTAAGGATAGGCTTGTTAATATCTGCGTGTAAATAATGTTAATTATAGTCACCATTAACTTTTAACTAAAGATTTATAGATCCCATAGCAACATGTTCAAAGGGCCCAGTGAAAGACATAATAGTGTTTGTCATTGATAGTAAGCCCAACAAAGCATTCTACATATTATCTGCAGTATCTCTTGCTCCTAGAGTGGTAATCTTGTCAGACATTGTTGATTAGTGCAACTTCTCATTTACTAAACCTATCCTTATGTCAGGGCTGCCTACTCTTTATTTCTTCCCTCCAGGAGATCTTGGAGAGAAAACATAGGTTCCAGTATGTGGGCGGGGCTTAATGAGAAGATTTATGCAAATCATGTCATTGAGTCCCATCCCTGTCAATCACTACTGTAATCCCTAGTGTTCCAGGGGGTGGGCGGATCTTGATCAAGTCCTGCCCATCCCTAGTAACTCTAGGGATTACAATAGAGATTAACAGGGGGTCGGGACGAAAGGGAGATTTTCTGGAGATTTGGTCTCCCAGGATACCAGGAGAACTGCCCAAATTTCGTGAGTCTCCTGGATATTGCTGAAGAGTCAACAACACTGCTTTATGTGAGACACTTAGGACTGGATCCAGACCTACTGCTGCAGTCACAACTCTGATCACAGAAGCAACAAAGTTCCAATGCCAGATCCCCTCTGCATCCTAACTACCAAACTGGCAAGGGGAGGCCACTCCCTTCACTTGTACAGGATTATGATATCTCACCCCTACCTTACCATTCAGGATAGTACTTAAGGGCTTAACCAAGATTTTACTGTACTATTTACATTTCCACCACTCCCAAATGCCAGAAGCACTTCAGCTTTCTTCCATGTCAGATCCCACTGTCGCAATATTTACATGGGAGGAGTTCTGGATCCAGACCTGTCCTGGTAATGCAGTGAAAAAAAATCAACCAGGCACCACCTAGCGGCTTCTTGAGGCCTCATTTGGCATGCTTAATAAAAAAAATTCCTAAATATCATCGAACACCGTATGGCCAGCCGCCAGGAACATCATTTGTTGTAGGAAAAAAACTGCTACAAGCACTATCTGTGGCTGGATGCTGAAATAGCACTGGCAAAGTGAGTAAGATTGTGTGTATTAAAATGTGTATATATACCTGTACACATATGTCTCAGTCAGTGTGGGTCCTTGAACCCTGACAACATTGATAAGATACATGGGGATCTTGGCCCTGATTCACACTTAGGATAGAAATTGTGTACTTAGATAAAAATATGCATCGCAATTATACACAAATCGATTCAAGGATAGCAGCGGCTGCAGCTAACCAAACCCACACACTTAACTAAATTTATTAACTACCATGCCTTTGTATTTTTGGACGATCAATTCATTCTTTGAAGAAGTTAAATTATTAGACGACTCTAACTGTGCCATAAGCAACACAAAAAAAAGGGGGGAAAAAAAGGATACATGGAAAAAACATAAACCTGCAAAAAGGATTTGCTGGGCATAATTGTTTTTAAAATTTTCAATAAAATATATATGTTTTTAAATAAAAAAAAACCTTCTTGCAAACGTAGCATAAATAAACAAACAACAGAAATTAAGCATACCGGTTTAAATAAGTCGAACATTTAAAACAAAAGAATAAAATGTATCATTTTTCTTATATTGAAAATAAACACAAATAAGTGAAACAAAAGGCTACCTTGACACTTAGCTTTAAGTAGATAAGCCCTATGTGTGTTAATTAAATGCACATGTGTGTATTGATTAAAATTACAGAGCAGCTGATGGCTGTGTGCAGTGTGTATGGACGCATGGACTTTCATACAGCACAACAGGTATCAGCAACTTACAAGTGGTCGAGGGCTACCTCAACTTTTCTCGTGCTTATGTTTTGCTATGCAAGCCAGTCCTGCTTGTGAATCAAGCGTAACTCTGTTAGCACACCCATACTGTACATTAGTAGTCTGTGGGCAGCTCCTTTGCCATTAGGAGTCTTGCCCCTCTAGCCACACATGCGGAACTCGTCCTGTGCCCATGCGTGCATCTGTCGTAAGTCTGACCTCTGTTTATGTGCATCAGTTTGCTATGTTTTACATGCGTCGTAAAAACACAAATGTAGATTCCACACTTACTTCAGTTTGAATCCGGTCCCTTATCTCTACCTGTGTTTAAATTAAAGGCAGGCAGAGATAAGGTACCTGATTCACACTTAAGAGTGAGTTAGGTGCGGGCAGATGCGCACCTAACTTACTCTTCCATCACCCCATCCGACCCCCGTTTTTAGGTACCTTATGGCATTTACGAGTGCCATAGGACTACCTTATGTGTCCGTGCAATGTCCGTATGCACGTTGCACCTTTCCACGTCCCACTCGCCCTCCCCAGCTAATCTAAATGACTCCCCCCTCCCACTTCTGACTAATAATGCCCCGAGGTGGCATTACGCCGCCTCTTTTTACGGGACATGCATTTTATGCACCTACGCTATCTACGTGCGTATCGGCTATGTAGATAGCGTAAATTACCTACTACGCATGCACAGTAGGTCATTTCGTTCAGATGCGCACTTAAGAAGCCGCAGCTTCTTAAGTGTGAATCAGGTCCAATATTATGACACCTTGACATTAATGGCCTCAACCCTGGTCCCTGCAGTGGCTTAGATTAAACTTTAACCTAAGTCACTGCTGTAACCAAGGGTGAGGAGGTTAATGTAATTCTTACAAATTCTGAAGAGGTATTTACAAGATGTGGATTCATTGTGATGGGTCAACCAGTCACAGATCTAAAGCTGGCATGCAATGGGTCGAATGTTGATGCAAGCATGATGTGTTCCGATAAATGGGATTATTTCCTTCCAGGGAAATGTCTTGTTATCGGCACCATACACTTCTCCTGCTGGGACCGATAATCCTAGCAGAAGAGGGAGGCACTTAAAAAAGAGGAAGACATTCAGTAAGATGATTAACTCCCTTAAATTATTGGACGCTAGCGCCGGATTTAAACGTTTATTTGGCATTTTAAAAATTGATCATGTCCACTAACTAGAGCACTTATTTTCCCGATCATCTGATAATTGGATGACTGGGCTGATGATTGCTTCAGTGTATGGTCAGCTTTAAACCCAGCCATTACAGGTGTCTGATCATCATATATTTTTGCATTATAAATTATTGTTGACTTTATTGTTCACTTAATTGTTCTGGCTCAAATGCATGACAATGAAATTGCAACTTAAAATTAGCATTTCTGTCCTGTGCACTAGATTAGGTTTAGGTAGCCCTGAAAATTGCAGTCGAGCTGGAACTATAAGTCTCAGCTATTTTAGCCTGTTCTCCCTTTATTTGGTATTTCTTTTGTAGGTCCAGTTTCTTCCTACACGTCCCTGTGCTGCTCTGTAGCATTATGTCTATGATGTTATTATATGGAGGTGACATGCTTTGAGTAAAAACTACAAAAAAACATTATATACGACTAAAATAAATGACTCCCTTGTGTTCAAAGTGACATTTTGCCAAACCCATTAAATCATGAGTCTCAGATATAAATGTTGGTTAATCCTTATAAAGCAGTAATGTAGTCAGCATCAGTAAGCTACCAAAACAACTTACCTGCATATTTGTACAGTAAGATAGCAGCATTCCTATAAACATCTAGTATACATTACAAAATGTATATCAATTATATTCATATTTTTCTTGTAAAACCCTGGCTCATATTATTTTGTCTAATACAGGATTTTTTTTTGACATTTTAAAACATTTCTGGAAATCTATTTAAAAAAGCAAATATTTTCCTGTTTATATAATTTTAAACAAAAGTGTAAAAATAAAAGTTTTGCTCTGTGTATTGCATATGTTACATTGGTCATTGTCTGTGCTTTTCTCTTTGTATTGCATAATGTATATTATATAGATTAGGATTTAGCCTGGCACTATTTTAGGCATATGCCATGTGGGTTGGGGTCTGTGCCTCTCCCCTGTATTGTATTTTGGTCACTGGGAATCTATTTGTCTAGGATGCTTCTGTAATGCATGGCAGATACTAGGATGCAGTTTGTATTGGGTGGCAGTCCCTAGGATGCTGTCTGTATTGGATCACAGTTCCTAGGATGTTTCTATGTTGGGCAGTGTTCCCTAGAATGCTGTCTGTATTGGGCAGTGGTCACTAGGATGCTATATTGGGTTTCAGCCACTAGGACCTATTTTAACTAAATTTTCAGCTGATTACATTTATTTGTTTGACAATACTATGTTTTTTATGGAGGTTATTAGCTTGTTCTGTTATAGTTATAGTATAGCCTCTTTGGGAGTTCCCCCCCTTCCCCCTCTTCCTCTATCCAAAGCAGGTCAGTTGTTGCTCTGTGCACAACAGCGCCTGGACAGGACGGGTAAGTTGTGTTTTATTTTCTCTAATTTAAGTTGTGTAAGTGTGGGTGTCTTCTCTGGCATATAGTGTGTGTGTGTGTGTGTGTGTGTGTGTGTGTGTGTTCTCTCTGACATATAGTGTGCAATATACCTGGGTGCCATATAGCTCTCTGCCATCTTCTGTAGTGTGCCTATACCTGCTCCTCTCTGAAGTTGTGCATATATATTATAACAGTAGCTGCATAGTAATTATGGCACACTTATAGCACACATACATACGCGCCATATTCCCAGTACAGTACAAGCATTTGGAAACCTTTTTTGTGCCACTGTATACGGTCACACCCACACGAGGTCACTTCAAGAATTTTTTCCAGGGCCACTTTAGGATCCCAGTCCACCCCTGTAGGGAGGTCTATAGTATGTGTTAAAGTAAGGCAATGTGTGATCTGGGCTGTGAGGATCTACCAATATCCTAGTCATTATTTAAGTAATCCTGTTTTATTTTAGAAATTAAAGTCTTTGAAACATATATGCTATTAAGAAATTATCTATTTTTCTAACTATTGTCAGTTTAAATTTATTTTGTCAGTATTTTACATAATTTAAACAAATATGTTGAGCACCAGATAAACACAAATCTCAGCTGACTTCTGTTTAGCCAATTTTCACATCTATACCGTTTTTCTACATGCTGATAGGACTGAATTTAGGGATTAGATCATCGCTAAGCAAAACATGGATTACTGTTCCGCAAACTGTTTTATTATATTTATCTACAGTTACAGGAAATTCACACTAGTACATATCAGCTTACTTTAATCAGTGGGTTATACTGTACATAGCCTAGTTAATATACTGGAGTCAATAGGACTGGATATAGTTTCCTCTAGATGCCTACCTAGCTTGGCTGTTCCCATCAAGCAGAGCTCCTAGTCATGGACCTCATATAATAGCCAGTGCATTCCACCCATGATAACTACTGCTATACAGTAGTAGAGTTCTATTTTTAACATTAGCGTTCCCCTGAGTTTTTTTAGATCAGCTTCTAATTGAGGTGTGAAGTCAATCTGAAGAAATCAATTTATATAAAAAATGTTGTTTAGACTTTAAAAACCATTATCATTTAGCTAACCTCATTTGCAGGGCAATCGTATTGCACTAAGGAAAACTGTAACACAAATGAATGTGCACAATGGCATTTACTCTCCCCCAACATGACCCATTTAACCCTATAAATAGAAACTCCTTCCTATTGTGTTACTGAATTTACCTAGTCCTAATAAATGCATAAAAAACTGTTCAATTTCCAAACCCCCAGTGTTTCTTTAAAATGCTATTTTAACATGATAAAATATATGGATTTTTATGCCAGATTTATGTTAATTTATCTTTCATTTTTTTTTATTAAAAGGGCAAATGTAACAGCCAAGCCAACAGTTTGTCAAACTATTTTTAAAGAACATGCATATCAATTCAGGTTCGCACATAACCTCAAAGATATGCTTCAGCCATGTGGAACATTTTTAATGACCTCTTGTCAAATGTGCTGAATAACATAATTATCAACGTATCATGCTCACAGGGTGTGTGTTCACAGATGATAGCACTTTCCTCAATGTTCTCTCTGCTACTGTTTTTCTATTATATATCCAGCCAACAAGTGATAGAGTTATGTACCTATATTTATATTAACAGGATGATATACTTTAAGGTTATTCTAGTATTGAATTCGGGCAAATCTACTTATACCATTGCATATGCCGATGCTAAGATAACACTAAACATGAAATTATAAATGTTTGTTCTTACAATAGCTAAATCCATGTAGCATACAGGTGAGTATAATAATAAACGTATGTGAGGTGGCAGCAGGAAAAGGTTCATCATTTTACTTTTCCAAATATGAAGCCTACAATGTATACAGTATATATTAACACATTCTGATGAAAGTTTCAGTCCAGAGCTGATCGTCTAACATATACACAGAATTCAGAGCCTTTTAGTGAATGATTAGAATAAATCTATATGGACTCACAGCTTTAACTTCCCCCAGGGTTCTTGGGTATCCTCTTGCTGATGCTTGCTGCTGAGAGCTGCACATTAGCGGACCAATGCGCAGGAAAGGA
>WWET01000991.1:314414-337891 GCA_011038615.1 Limnodynastes dumerilii
CCTACACATCAGCCCATTGTTTATGCAAGTCCGTGGCGCCTCAACTATATCTAATGACACAGGTGTCACATAAGGGGCAGTCCTGTGCATACCTCTTTTAGGTGGTGCATGGGGCAAGGAAGTGGAGCGAGGTCTGGGTTATGGCAAAGCTAGAATAGGTACGTAAAGATAGAAGTGTAACTGAGGGTGTAATGGGTGGAGAGGGATGAAATTGAAGGGAGAGGTGTAATATGTTATGGGGGGGGAGGTGATGGTTGTAAGTGAAGGATGTATAATATGTAATATGTGATGAGGCAAACTATTCTCTCTATATGCAAAGAAAAAGGTACAATTATACCTGATAATTTAATTTCCTTGAGTCCTGATGGCAGCATAGACCTTGGGTAAGTACTAGCCAGGAGCAACTTTCAAGATGTATGAAATCCCTTCAAAACCTGTGTAGTGGTCAAAGAGGGAAATATTGTCCTCCATCGCACCATTCCTGATTTCATGGAGTCATAATTATCTCTCTTAGCAGAGTATAATTTATCAAGAGCACTCTGCGCTTTGGCTTTAGTTGGGATAAGGCAACATCTTAGGGATTATGCCAATTATTATCATTAAAGTCCCTAATAACTGTACATTCATAATGTCTGGCCTGCAAAAATGCTACTGAGTATAACCTTATTGATTCAAATATATCAGTAGCTTCAGTATTTGTTAGAGGTCATTTGTTTGCTTTATCTAATGTAATAGGTAATGTCACAAAAATTGATTCCTCCATTAGTCCTTGGTTGCTGTAATTTTAACAGGTCGATTCTTGATCTCCCACTTTTCCATATAAATCTCTTAAAGTAATTGTTAAATTGCCCAATATTTTTTTTTCAGGCGAATCAGTAGCACCTGTAGCAGGTACTGCAAGCATGGAAATACAACCATTTCTATGAGATTAACCTGGCCCGTGTAAGAAAGGGGTAAGCTTTCCCAACCCCTGAGTACATTTTCAGTGTTGTTTATGGGCACTGTAATATTAGTAGAGTAAAGGTGAGAGGAGAGCTTAGGGAGCAGAATCCCCAAATACTCAATCTGTCTTTTAACCCATTGCAGCAGTAAATTATGGCACCAATCCTGGACTCATATGGGGCCAGAGTATATTTTTGCTGGATTTGAGAAAAAGGTGTAAGATCCACCAAGGGTTGATCAGCTGATGGTTATAAAGGCTGTGTTTTAAATTTTTAGCATCCCATTGAGAGTGGCAAGGTGCTCCAGAGCTCCTTTACAGCTGAGATATGACATGTGTAATGGGGGGAAAGTCCCCTTTTCATAAAAGTCGGCATACGTAACAGACGTTATTTATGCTGGCCCTTACAGCATCGTAAGAAGGTTGTGTGCATGTGTACAACCTTCAAAACAGGGGAATTACGTACAACATGTACGTAATTCCCCTGTCAGCCGTTACCGAGGATCTAGGCCAAAGTCAGTAAGGGGGATGTGGGGTTCCTATGTATGTGTTCTGTGCATGCATGGACCTGTGATTGTACTACATTTGCCATTAGATGGAGGGGGTGTGGATTGCTGCTTAGAAAATCTGTTTTGAAACAGATTAATTTGTGTCAGTGAGATGCGGTCAGTTTTCACCAGTCTCCTTTCAAAAGAGATGGCTCCTGCAAACACATGATTTTAGAACAGCGGAATGGAGAAAGTGTACTAAACCCTAGCCCTATCCATCCCCTTCCCGCAATCTAACCTTAACCCTCCTCTCTCTGAAGCCAAACCCTAACCTTCCTATTACCCTAACCTTAACTCTCCTTTCTCTGCAATCTAAACCTAACCCTCTCCTAACCCTAACCATCCTTGTTCCACAGTCTAACCCTATCCCTCCCCTAACCTTAATATTAATCCTCCAGTATCCACAGCCGAACTCTAACCCAAATCATTGTTATTCTGCTGCCTAAACCTAACCATTCCCTTTTTGTGCACTACATCCTAACCCTAACCAGAATGGGCAGCTTTTGGAAAATTAGCCATTTCACCAAACTTTAGAGAAATGTCATGATGGAAGAAAGAAGTAATTTTACAGCAACCAATATGTACACTAAGGGGTATATTTACTAAAGGCGATTATGGCCAAATCACCTCAACACCCGTGAGTTTGGAGGCGATTTGTCCATCACCGTATTCACTAAAGGCAAAGTCCCGTGACTTTTGCCTTTAGCAAATTCAACTCGCCAAACAACGCGGGACAAAAATCGTCCAGATGTTTGGCATTGAAAACATACAGCTCACCGGATTCACTAAAGGCAATTTGTCTAAATCGCCAATGAAAGCGCCTCAAACAGAGCCTGAAAAACACATGTCAATCTACACGAGGACAGGCTCCTGCTTCTTCTTCTGTGGTGCTCCTAATGACCATTCGATCACTAGGGGGCAGCCTTTTATATTAATGATGACGTCAGTTACACTAGGGGCTCTAGTGTTTCTGACGTCATCATTAATATAAAAGGTTGCCCCCTAGCAACCGAATGGTCATTAGGAGCACCACAGAAGAAGAAGCAGGAGCCTGTCCTCGTGTCAAGTACCGAAGAGTGGAACAAACCACCAGAGACGTCACTTCTAGCAACCGGAGGACAGTCTACAAGCAACTGGAGAAGATTCAACTCATCAAGCAACTCTTCCCAAGAATGATGACAGCAAACAGTGACTGTAAAATTTTTTTATTTTTTTGCTACACCGCACAATACAGTCTGATACGGTGGCCACCGGAGGTAAGTGCACACATTAGGGGCATTATTAGTCAGGGAAACTGTTTTTTTTTTTTACATACACAATTATAGTAATGTATAACTGTATGTTTTTACACACACCACACACAGCGCAGCCTGTTAGTTTTATCTATTAGTTTTAATAAATTCTCAACTAAAACCGGACTCAATCGAATCTTCCTCTCTAGAGGCTGCTGATTCCACCTCGGATATATCTCCTGGCAGATACATTCCTTCCTCTACTTCAGAAACATCTGACGCCTCAGACACTGATAATCTTGGCCGCTTGAGTGAAAGGGCTTGCATTAAGTCATCTTTAGTGACAAAATTTTCAGTTAAGGTAGATTTGATCAAATTAACTATATCCGCCACTTGGGTCGTAGGCACATGCTGTTGCTTTAAGATACACTGAGCACATTTAGATCCTTCAGTATCTTCTGGTAATGATGTTTTGCATAACACGCATACAGATAATTTTAATTTCTTTTGTTTGTCTCTGGATGAGGAAGACATCCTATCCTTACTGGTTTCTGATCTGGAATAGTATTTAAATATGTCTAAGAGAAGCAAAATACTAGAAAGAGAGAAGATACTAAAGACTACTAACTGACTGACTCACCCAGATTTCTTCTGTGACCGTTTTTCTTCCATAATAGTGGAATGCTGCATAAGTCTCTGACCTTTGCTTGTAATCCACGTGCATGTGATTGTAAAAGCCCTTTAAATAGGCTAGAGGGCACCAAACTTCAAATAAAATAATGTAGAGGGAAAATACAACTTAATAGCTGTATATAGAATTCTCAGGTCATCCCAAAATGGCCGCCGTCCGAAGTTTATGGTGCTCTATCACCAGGAAGTAGCGTCTAGCATCCTGTTTCTCCCAGGTTTAAAAACCAGAAATCTTGCCGCGCTGCACCACTAGAGAAGCGATGTAACTTTGCTCAACATAGTGAGCATGCATGGCCGGTCACTCCACCTCATCTCCCTGCCGCTGGCACACTGCGGACCGGGAGGCTTCCAGGACTGAGCCTGAATATCGCGGCATTGGCCGCTTGCTGGGTAAAGAATGAAAAACCTGTCTGACTCCTATCCACAGGAAAAAATAAGACACCACATAGCGGAGGAGGGGCCTATTTATGTAGAATGGGGGTGTCTTTCTTCTTACCTGTATTGGCTCCCGCCCAGAAGGTATTACCCAAGGTCTATGCTGCCATCAGGTGAAAAGGAAAAAGTGAATTCAACTCCTCCTGAAATTGAACTTGGTTTTGTCCAGGAGTGATTTTCCACCTGATTTACTCTATTTTTAAGCTCTGGATCTGGTCCAATATCACCAAGTATATCAATTACTATCCCCTGCTTATATTCAGACTAAAGATCCGATTGAAGCAAAATTAGTTAACAGCAAATTACACAATTATGACGAAAGAAAATCAAGTGATCCTTTAGACAAAAAGGCCTTTTCATGTATAGTTTACCTAGTTAAGTAAATGTAAAAAAGAACAACAATAAATAACTATTTTAACCTTGTATGATTAATGAGTAGGAAAATGAAAGAAAAATCTCTTTAAATGATATATACAAATAAAAATTTCTCTTTGTGCAATGCTCAAAATGCACAGTTGTTAAGATATTAAAACAATCTGTTATAGAAAATAACAATGATTACTTAAGCTTTAAAATATATGTAACCTTGATAATTAAATCAGGAGAAGGCTAAGAAAATGTATAGAAATAATAACATAGTAGAGAAGTCTACTTTAGGCATAAATATTTAAGCAAATGCAAAAACTGGCATTCATAACAAAAAGCCAAATAAACTTTAAACACCAACAGATTGCATTAGTTATATGTAACGAGAATAAAGAATATATTAAGTGGTATTCTAAAATGATGTTAATACGCAATAAGTCTCTATGGCTTAGGAGTGTGCAATATTCTGTTAACCTTTAAATTGTTTTAATGGCTAAAAAAAAATGTGGCATCTCAAAAAGGTCAGTTGGAGATATAATTTATTTATAGAAGGATAGCATGGTAAATATTCACTCTTAAGATTCTTGACTTTAATAGAATATCTGCGCTATTAAAGTTGGAGTTAGGTCAACAGTACTGTTATGGGAGAGACTTAATGGTCTTCAGAGATGGAAACTTTAACCTTTACACATTAGACAACTCTAGCAAAATTTTAAATAAATTAATGCACTGACAGAAAATTGAGAAAGGTAAAAAAAAGTTTTCATTCTCAAAAAATATATGTATTTTTAATAGAATACATAATAAAAAGTCCAACTTTAATGTTTGATAGGCTATTAGGTTTTATGTAACATATCTGAACACATTTTATAAATGTCAAATACAGTTGTGCCCAGTTAAACCTTTCCCAAAAACAGGTTATTGTCGGCTATACATTGTGGGCCTACCTGCTGGGGAAAGTTAAATGGGGCTTAAGAAATCATTAAAACTTTTTACATCAAAGAAAAGACTACAAATTCCATTAAATAGTGCTGCTGCTCTTAGGAAGTTTTATGGATCTACCACTTAACCCTCCCCTCGTATCTAGTGAAAACTGGCTAGAAGGAAACAAATAATTCCCCAAATGAAGCACTGCATTTATTAGAGGCACATTATCCTGTGAATTGAATGGATGATATCAGCTCTATTGTCTGATCCAGGGGCATAGCTAAAGGTTCATGGGCCCAGGTGCAAAAGGTCAGCTTGCCCCCCCACCTACAACAAAAATAAAATTTCAATCTGTTTACTCCATAACGTACATAATGGTAATAATAGGACTTACCCTTAAATGCAGCAGAGTAGTTTATTTAAAGAAAATAATAAAAGAATAAAAATAATAAATTTTGGAAAAAAATGGAGAGGCACAGGTCATTGGAATCACACATGGTGGCAGACCTAGGAGCAGGAGAAATGTTATTTCTTAGGAGTGGTAATAAATCTATTGTAAAGTGCTCCTTCTAAATATATATTATATACCATACTGCTCTCCAAAAAATGGCATCTCGCGAGATCCGACACCAGAGTACCGAGTACCGAGTCAGACTTGCTCGGTACTTGGATTTTATGGGTGATTTTATGGGTGGGTTTGGTTTTATGAAAACCGAACCCGCTTATCTATAAGGTGGGAGGGGTAGTGGAGTGCAGCGCACCTCAAACAGCCTGTATGATCAGGTCCACTGAAGACAGGCGAGTGACAGGCTGGTTGTTTTTTATTTTATTTATTGATATGATATTCTTGCTATGCAGTAGGTATGATTGTGCTCCTGCAAAGCGGTGGCACAGTGCCAAAGGGGGCGCCAACTCACAGGGGGCGTGGTCAAACCACTGGGGGTGCAGCTGTGCATTGGTGAGTGGGGGCCTGTACTGGGCCCCCCTAGCTCAGAGGCCCGGTCGCAAGTGCGACCGCTGCGACCCCTGTAGCTACGCCACTGGTCTGATCTCTGTGGGAAGCCAGCAGCTGTTAAATGGTAAATAAACAAAGTTTTTATGTAATGGCCTGCAATCTAGTTCCCCATCATGTCACAAAAGCAGCATCTTAGATGTGAGAGCTGTATCTGTTCCTCCCTGTACAGCAGCAACAAAGCCACTCACATGGTAGTGACACACATTCATCACAAAAGTCATATAACAAAATGCTGCACATATATTTATATAAATAGGGAAACCACAATGGGCCTGATCCAGAACAACGCTTCGAAGCGAATTTACACGTGGCAGAGACGTAAAATCGCTGTTTAGAACGCACTGCGCATGCGCACCATAGAAAATATGCACATTCACGTAGCGTAATTGTGAACGTATGGGCCATGCACGTATGTGTCACGTAAATACTTTTTACCAAATTTACGTTACTCCAAAATACGTCTAAAATACGTGAAGTAGGCGGGGGGTGGTATTTAAAGTGTACAGTATGGGCGTGCTTAGCTGTGTAAATTCGTTCAGCCCATAAGTATGTGTGCGTATGACAGCGGTTACGTGTGAAAAAGTTAAGGTAGGGTTTGGGAAGCGTATCTTGACAAAATACGTCCGTGCAAGGGGTGTGCCGAGGGGAGGGTAGCGAACTTACGTGCACGACAATACGCTCCGCGAATAAACATACGGCACACGTAGTTCTGGATCTACCCCAATATGTATAAATCAATATAGCATATAAAAGCATCCTCGTGATCTTGTTAATCTTTAGCCTGACATATTGGTTACTCACTCGATCCAGATCTGAGCGCTATTATGCAGGGTATGTGCCATAGTAGGACACAGGCTGCATACAATACAAAAGCAAACACAACATTACCTTTGGATTGAAACCAATTACGGCATGTAGCGAATGGGCACAGAGCAGCTTAGCTTAATGTAGTTATGTGCCCAGATATGTTGCACATACAGTAGGGTAGTACACTGTAATAAAGGATGAGATTAATGTGAGCTCCTCTGTCTAAATGTAAAATACAGAAAATAACTGCAAACAATGGACCGGATTAAGACTTAACTTACAGAACTAAGTTTCATACAATAGATTTTGCATACAAAGGGACTGCGTTTCCCCTCCGCCCGCCAAAGTGGGTGGGGGAAATCATTTAAATTGTACAGTGGGGGTGGGTTTTGACCTTTATGAGCGGATTAGCGGTCGTATGGACTGCTGATCCGCCCGTGTGACTTAAGGCTGTCTTATGGCAGCATAAGACACACAAAATCCGCATGCTAGAGGGGAGTGACAGGGGGAGTTTATTCCCCTCCCTCATGCACACTGACAGACCCCGGCATGTATGGAAAGCGTGTACGGAAGCGTGCAGGGGGTCTGGATCTGGCCCAATATTCTACTTTGAAATGGAAAAATAATTTATTCCTTACTGTCTGTGGAAATGAGTTAGAACATGCACAATACATCAGCAGCAATTTTGGACACTTTGTAAAGCATTTAAAGTGTAAAATCTTAACGAAAGGGTAAGAAATTGGTCAAAAAGGTGAGGCCCCTGGACCTAAACATGACCTGTGATTGGTGCAAATGTTTTCATGCAAACAGTCCTTTAGTACATTTGTGATTGGCTCTGGATTGGCTGCACTTGCTTGAGCATTGACTACATCTCTACACCTCTTCTCTCCCACGACATGCACGTCAGCTGGTGCACGCTCACCTCTGGATTGGGTCCTGCATGTGCAATGTATATGAAGGGGCTGATTCAGAGGTGAGTGTACACCCAAAGACATAGCATATTGAGTGTGATCCAGAGCTGAGCATAAGTCCCTGCATGACTGCTTGCCTTCTGAAATATGGGAAAGAAGTAATGGAGGCACAGACAATGTACTGTAAGGGTGCACTGAAGAACTGAACCCAATCCAGACCTGAACACAGTGCATCGCTTACAGCAAAACAGCTGCACCAGCCTCAGGTCATGTGTACATCCAGGGAGCTACACTACAGACTGACACTACCAGTAGCAAAAGAGAGGTTAGAAAATGCTTGCAAAAGTGACATTTGGGCCGAAGGACGTAATATAATCCAGCAATGAAAATACATGCAACATCATGATCTAATAAGTACTTGGTAATCAGACACAGATAAAGGTCTTAATAATAATCAACTGGTTATATTTAAAAAATAATAATAAAAAAACTAGTGAGTTGTTGTTCCTCATCTGGCTATTTTGTCATCATTAATATATTTATTATGTTTTGTGTTTCAGAGCATACATACTGCCTGCTATTTACAAATTAACATGTCAGCGAAGCCACCCATTGACAACCTCTTTTTTGCAGCATTGCTTCAATTTCAATTGCTTGAGTGACCATGCTGATTTTGAACAAACAAAATTCTTGGCTCATACACAACATGATGGTAGGAAGTGGATTATGTGCCTGTGCTTTAGAGCTTATGAACTTTTTTTTCTATATGCCTCTTTCAACTCTTATAATGCCACATGCATGAGGATAATTGATAGATGTCTCCTGTAGAGCTTTCAATGAACAAAAGTGTTAAAGGTTTAAGTAGATACGTTTGAAGCTATAAAATATATATGTTTTTTGCTATTAAATAAAGCACATAAAAGCACCAGTTGTTATATTGCAGTTATTTCTCACCTATTTAGAATTTCTGACTCACATTTCACAGTGTTTTTTGTGTTGAAGACTCTTTCAAAGGGCCTTTAAAGTATTGAAATCAATGCTTACATGGGGTGATAATCTCTGAAGCATAGATGACTTTAAATTATTGAGAATAAGATGGACTTTTACTGATTAAATACACTGGTGAATAACAAGTTACATTGATTTGTGTAGAGATATACTGTACTTGCATATATTAAAGAGTCTCATGTTATTGTCTGTATAGCTATAGAAATAGATAATACGGATGGGATTTGCAATGTGATGATATGAGTTTCGACAGATCAGACGTCAGTCCGTGATAAAGTATGTGACAGTGACAGGTAGTATTTTACCCTACTCTAAACCTTAACCTTTCACTTCTTGCAGCCTAACCTTAACTGTCCACACTCCACAGCCTAACCCTAACATTCCCCTTTTAGCAGTCTAACCTTAACAATCCCCTCTCCACAGCTTTGTCCTAAACTTTCCCTTCTAGCAGCCTAACCTTAAGCATCCCTATTTGGCAGCCTAACCCTAACCTTTTTCTTCTAGCAGCCTAACCTTAACTTTCCCTGTCAGGAAGAGAACAAGTCTGCATTGGGAAATATTGGGCTTGATCCAGACTGAAGTAAGTGCTTGAACTCAGTTAATCCTGGGGTAAACCATGTTGATTGCAGGGAGAGTCAAGTTAATTGTATTCTTTGCATGCAGGGATATATCTTTGAATTGTTTACTGCACACAGATATTGACCAGCTTTACTATCACACTGTTATTTAGACTTGGGATAAGAAACATCACTTCTAAACTCTAATACTGTTTGCAACAAATGAAATATGACTCCCCTGCAATCAACATGGTTTAGCCCAGGAGTAACTAAGTTCAAGCACTTACTTAAGTCTGGATCCAGCCCATTGATTGTAATTTGTTGAAATAGGAACATTTGCCATTATGCACTTTCCCAATCAAACTATTCTTCATTTGAAAAAAAAATGTAGGCGCTGATACAGGCACAATTAAGCTGTCAGCTGTATCTGCTTTGAAAACAGAATTGGGGATTGTCGCAGTGACAACTATAGTACATCCCGATGATTCCATTTCTAAATAGTTTGCAATTCACCAGTTTTAACTCTGATCTAAAATTATCTTTTTAGGGGAAGGGGCTAAAATTTTTACAATAATATAAAATACCCTAATTTTTACAGGACTGCCAGTGTTTAGTAAAAAAAAATGTATATACATCGTACAAGTAAGGGTTGGGGAATTTATTTATTTAAATAAAGGATAGTTAAAATCTAATATATTTTACGTTTTCTTTTTTTTTCTTTTTTGTTGTTGTTTTTTGGTTTGTATAATGCCCATACATTCAAGGACCACTGTCCATTTAATTTCAAAGCCTTGGGCAGCAAACTTACCAATACAAGTCCTTGTCTCAATTACCCTTTAGCCAAAGTTCAGTTGCTTGAAGTAACGTTCCATTTGTTTTCAGCATAGGTCTTCAGTGTACATAGCAGATAGATTCCACAGTTTTGGCAACCAAATTGTTAGACTATGTGTAGACTGTTAAAGTAACATCAATGGGTCAGTAGAAAGATCACTATCAATTCTCCACTATTTTTTACCATCAATGAATAGACTGTTACCTTCTCCTTGAGTCAAAATAACATTTTAATTGGATTCACAGAACACAGTATGCACTGTAATGTTTTTATTCATCTCACTTTCACGATTGTATGATTCTGTCACGGTGCCATATGGTGACAGAATATGTTTTGGAATGAATTATAATATTTTGCTAGCAGAATACACTGCATGTAACGCAATGGATTAAATGACCAGCATGTGAAAGATACGTATTACCCTATGACAGAAAATATAAAATGTAAATCTTCTACACAACTCTGACCAAGCAGTAATTAATACTGCCCAGTATGTACATGAATAGGTAAATGCTTTCATAGTACCCTAGGTACAGGCATATTTAGGAATTACAGCACCTATAACAACATTTTAAGAGCCATCATACACAACTCTGGTGATTACTACCAATGATGATGAGGCCATATCTCCAGAAAGACATAAATACATTAGAGACTGTGCAAAAAGAGCAACTAAAATGGGCCATGGTCTGTGTCACCTGATCTAGGTAGACTGGAGGAATGGTCAAGAGTGTGGCAACTGCAGTTTAATGCAAAAAATGCAAAATCATGCACTTGGGGCACAAAAACCCAAAGGCTCAATATTTCCTTAATGGCATTACATTAGAATCTACCGAAGAGGAAAGGGATCTAGGAGGCATTATTTCCAGTGACTTGAAGGTAGCCAATCAATGTAACAAAGCAATGAGAAAGGCAAGTCAGATGCTTGGTTGCATAGGGAGAGGAATTAGTAGCAGAAAGAGAGAAGTAGTGATGCCCCTTTATAAATCATTGGTACGCCCTCACCTAGAATACTGCGTTCAGTTCTCGAGGCCATATCTCCAGAAAGACATAAATACATTAGAGACTGTGCAAAGAAGAGCAACTAAAATGGTCCATGGCCATTGTAACAAATCATACCAAGAAAGGCTAGAGGAACTAAACATGTATAGCTTGGAACAGAGAAGGGAGAGGGGGGACCTCCACATGTTATTTACAGTGAGTTTGATCACGATCTGAGCCATTGACTGTATTCCGGTTACTACATTAGAGACTGTGCAAAGAAGAGCAACTAAAATGGTCCATGGCCTGTGTCACACATCATACCAAGAAAGGCTAGAAGAACTAAACATGTATAGCTTGGAGCAGAGAATGGAGAGGGGGGATATGATAGCAGCTTTCACATATATCAAGGGTAGGGTTGTGATAGAGGAGGGTGGCATTTGCAAAGGAAGAGGTGTAAGAAAACATGAGGGCATGAATATAGACTGGAGGGTGGTAGATTCAAAGGAAATGTGCGGAAAAATTACTTCACTGAAAGGGTAATAGATAAGTGGCATAGCCTCCTATCTGAGGTGGTTGAGGCTAGCACAGTAGAACAGTTTAAACATTCATGCTTGGGATAAATGTAAGGGTATCCTAAATCTTAAACTAAATTGAGGGTAAAAAGGGTCTAGGGTCAGTATAGTTTTAAATATACAACTGGGCAGACTGGATGGGCCATGTAGCTCTTATCTGCCGTCACTTTCTATGTTTCTATGTAAAATCCTTGTCACAGTTTTTGTATATGTTTAAACATGTGATTAACTAGAGAAGGTCATGAAAATAGTAATGATCATAAAAAGATATACTTTACAGAAGCCCAGTAGCTCAGTAGCAGAGAGAAGTCTGTGGTGTAATTGTGAAGTATATATTTATTAAAAAATACTTTGAAATATATTATTAAGGGCTGTAGCTTATTTAATGATATAGAAAGTGAACCTATGCTCTGATGCTCATAGTGCTTAAACAGTTACACAGAGATTCAATAAGTATTTTCATCAAAGTACCGTCACCCAGATCTCAGAAAACATCTCTGAGGTGGGAAGAGGTTGGAATAAAAAGAGACGGAAAAAGTAATTGCATGGTGTTAGGCATTATTAAGATGTATTTGGGAACATTCTACATTTCACAATTCTCACATTATTTTAGCTTTTCTTCCAAATTTGCAATAACCTTAAAATGTTCTTATTTTATACTTTACACTTTTATTGTTCCACACGAACAGGGGCACAGGGTAGTGGGAGGAGGGGCACATTTTTGTAGGACTTGAAAAATCTATGGTGCTTAAAATCATAAGCTTAATTCATATGTGATAGAGCATGCTGGAATTTACACTACACCTGGAAAGTCAAAGGTTAGCCAAGTCTGCATAGGGGAATTCTGTGTACTGCATGTCCCTTCTTTACTAATATAGAAGGGACCATACCTGACTGATTGAGCCTGGCCCTCATCGATCAACAGGGGGTTAAGTCATTAGAGAAAGAAAACAAGTAGGGTGGGATGGGGTTTGGGTGGGGTCAGGTCAGGTGACAGAGCATAAAAGCACATGACTACAACTGTCCTGCCCCTGCTCCCCTATTGTTAGAATGTGTTTATTTAACATGTCTTTTTCATATGGGGCATGGGTTGGCAGTGGAGGTGGGGGTATCAAGACAGAACTTTGGCGCAGGGTGGAAGGAGGGGAAAAATATCTGCACACCGTTCTAGTTAAAGCTAGTTCGCCTATCCTAGTCTGCCTCCTCCATCATGATGAGGTGTGCAATTTAGGAGGTGGAGCCGGGGATTTTGATCCATCGTCGCTTTAAGATTCCAGAGGGCGACACCCCCACCTGCTATGGCCACCTGTCTCAACCCTAAATTATATAGTCAAACCTATGCTCCAATTCTCATTAATAAACCTATTCCCCATTTTTGTATCCATTCAGTTGTCTGAGTTCAGTGTGAATGGTGTAAGAAGTGGGTGAGGTAATCCATTGTTGATCATTTAATAGATTGATATAGATGGGTGTCGGAACTTGTGAAAGGATTGTCCTTCAGGGGGAGCAGAGGGCGACCTGTAAGTCTATATTTTATCAAAACAAAATTGTATCTTGCCTCCCCCAACCTACAAATATTCTGATGCCCATGTGTGCACATAAGGTATCAACAGAAATGGTTTGCAAACTTTCATACATAGGCAATGCTGGAAACATTGCTGTTAGTTCTTTGAGACAACAGGATTATCTTCATGTGTGATAGCATCAAAATAAGATTTGGAAAGTGCTCATAAGAAACTGTTTATATACACAAGCTCCTAGTACTACATGCTCTAGTGGAGTAAAACCGTTCTAATTAATCGTTTACAATCCCGTTTAATATGAAGTTTTGAACATTTGAGATCAAGGTCAAGTTATGCTTGGTGCTGGAAGTTAAGCTATATACTGTCTGTATACGCATATGAATAATATGCAGGGGAGAGAGAGAGAGAGAGAGAGAGAGAGAGAGAGAGAGAGAGAGAGAGAGAGAGAAAGAGAGATATGGGAGTCTACATTTTAGTATTTAAAATTGATAGTTTTTATGTTTTACAAATTCTATTAACAAGCATTTTGCTTACTTTTTATTTTTTGTTTTTGTTTATCTTCCATCTGTAGTAGTCAATGCTTAAGATTCCATGGGGTGTATATGAGCTCTGTGTTTTTAGCAAGCTTATAGGTTTAGATTTTTTTTGACCATAATGCTCAACAGAGTTGTGAAAAAATCCCAACGATGCAATTCCTTGCGGAGCAGAGATCAAACCTGCATTCAGCTCAGGATTAGGACACAGCACCTGTCCATTTTTCTTTAACCTTGCCATTTGTAAGACATAAAATACCTGAACACTATTGTATTGTTACTTGATTTTTTTTTTTTTTTTTTTTTTGCAATAAATGAAACAGAAGCACAGAGGTTGCCATGGAAATTAGTTTTGAAATGATGACTGATTACAAGAACACACTAGTGCATAATTACGGGCAGACATGTAGCTTGATGAATTAAGAATGTTCCTGTTCATTATTTTTATATGAAAAGTAAATTATTAATCTGCACATTGCTGTTTCATTGCAATGCATTTTTATTAATATAAATTAAATGGCTGTGATAATGGCAGATCATGATTTACCAATTGATTATAAATTTTACATTTCTGAGCTCAAAATAATGTTGTTATATGTGATATATAAGTCCTCTTTAATTTTATATCATAGATAAGATTACAGTATAGTGAAGTATTGCAAAGAAAGTGACATGGAACAAATGCAGAATGCTCAGCAATAATCTCTCTAGTTGTCAAAAACGTTCTCCAGTTTTTTCCCCACTAGTATTCAGCATTCAGAGGCAGATTCAGACCTCTGTGCGGATCTACGTTAATCTACATGCCTATTCTTGAGATCCGTAGTGTAACATCTGCTGCACTCATGCACAAATACTGTATAATGATGAGGGAGGACTTACGCAAGCGGCTGGCAAAAGTCCTCTAACCTAATTTATTGAGGATCAGGCCCTAAGTTTTTGCAGCATTGACCCCAAATGTAACACATCACAAAAAGTCACCATATTAAACAGATCTGTGCATCAGACACATTTCAATAATAAAATGAACTGTTTTCTTGTATATTTTAAAGTAAAAACTGAATTTGAAAGTACTGGGACGGAGTTCAGCAGCGAAATGGCTGTTTTAGAAGTAGAGACAGCCAAAAGCTAATTTTCTGCTGTCTCTATCGGAAACACAGCCATTTTACAATTGTTTTTTCAAATGGGTAAGTATGCCTAACCGATCGGCATATTTATTTTTTAGCGAATACAGCTGTTACATCTGCTGCACCCGCTGCACCGACTGAACACTGGAGAGGTGAGTAACGCTTTTCAGGGACTTTTAGGGTTAGGCTGTGAAGAAGTGAGGGTTAGGGTAATAAAAAGGGAAGGTTAGGCACAGGCTACAGGGAGTGAAATCTTAGGATCAGGCTACGGGGTTGGGAGCCTTAGGGTCCGGCCGCAGGGAAGGCAGTCTTAGGGTTAAGCTGCGGGGAAGGGAGTTAGGGTTAGGGTAATGGAAGGGGAGGGTTAGGGTAAGGATTAGGGTAAGGGTTGGGGTTAAATTTAAACTTGCCAGTTGCAGCACCATCTTCGATGTCCTGGGGATTACCTCTGCGAAGCAAAAGCAATCGATTTCCCAGCCAGCTTGGAACTGGCTGGGAGAGAACGTTCCTTTCAGAAATGGGTTGTTTGCAGCAGTGACTCACACCCAATACTACCAATCCCTCATTACTCATGTATCCTGTGAGACTTAATATGGGTACACACTAGTTGCTCTTTCAATGATTACCGTTCTTATAATGCAATGATTGTTTGGAACAATAATGTGTAAGTGTGTACTTTACAATGATCATGTCTGACTGTTGTAAAGTACAAGACATTGTTTTTATGCATATTTCAAACTTTCCAATGGTTCCAGACCTCCATATGACAGCTAATTTATACCAGCTGCATCCGCAAATCCACTGCAGTTCACTTACCGCGCATGTCTAGAACCCTGGAATACTCATCGGAATGCAGGATGTACAGATATTGTTTCTGTATGTCCTGCAGTTCTGTACGCAAGGAAGAACAGACCTCTGTGCATACTTTATACGGGCGGTGAGCTGGCCTTCCTATGTAAATCATAAAGTGTCCAGAAATCCGTACATGAGTGGGGGAGCGCCCTTTCCACTCATTATGGATCTTGGTAGCAGACAAACGTACAGAACCCCTCTGTATGTTCGTGCTTCTCTAATAAGTCTGGATCAGGCCCTTAGTGATCAAACAATGTCAAGATGTCAGGAAAACAGATGGGGGAAAAATCAACACAGAGCTGCCAGTGTGTAAGGTAGGTATGAATTATTACGCATGTTCATCAGGGCTGTTGACATGTTTTCAAAAAATCACATTCTGGGAAATTTCTTTAGCATGTACCTGGCTTACGTGGGTGCTTCAAGTTAATGAAACATGCCTTTAAATGAGAGGATACCTTTAAAATTGGGGTAATTCATAACTATTTGAAACTACTTAAAGAACACTGCTAAGGTAAAAAATGTTGATGTGTGACATTGGGTGTGGGTCAGCGGCGGGAACGGACCTTTTCCGAATGGGCTGTTTTATACCAGCCAATTTGGAATTGGCTCTGATATCGATTGCTCATGTGCCGCTGAGGACAAGCAATAAAAGATCCGGAGGACGAATCTGCAGCAGCGAGAGGTGAAGATTTATGCTATCCCAACTCTTATCCTAATTCTCACCCTAACCCTCCCCTACAATTACCCTAACCCTAACCCTGCCTTCCCACACAGCCTGACCCTAAGACTTCCCTCCCCACAGCCTGACCCTAAGGCTCTCTTCCCTGTAGCCTTACCCTAAGACTCCCTTCCCCACAGCCTAACCTTAAGATTCCCCTCCCCGCAGCCTATCCCTAAGACTCCCCATAGACTCCTAACCCTATAACTCCCCATAGGCTCCTAACAGTTTTTTAATGAATGAACAGGTAAGAAAAATAAATTCAGCATACTTACCCGTTTATTAGTAAATCTTACTAATCAGTTCTATTTTAGAAATAGAGACAGCTGAAAATTAGCTTTTGACTGTCTGCAGGGAAGGATTGGCCATAGACCTTACCTGGAACTTTCCCTGGAGGCCACAGGCATAATGAGGCCTGTCTGAAAAGCTTCAAAAGGTGTCCATGATGTTATCTTTGCCTGTGTGTAAATCAAACAGAGATAACATCCCGATGCCTGGACATTAACCCCCTCATTTTGTGCTGCTGCTAATAGGAAATACAGCACTCCTCGTCTTTTTGGATTGTATTACTGAGTATGTATCAGTATATTTCCTACTATTTTGGTTAATGGTGTGTGGATCTTATTACTGTGAATTTTTTTTCCTAGTAATACTGTTTGCTATTAAGATAATTTATAACAGCTTTTTGGTGTCTGTGAGAGTGTACACACTATCCTCTCTCTCTCTCTCTCTGTGTATATATATATAGTGTGTGTGTGTTAAATGGGGATAGCCCAACAAATCTTAGAGACATGGGCCCTGAATCACACTACCAGAAGTAGTTTTACCATTTTTTGGTACTGCGCATGCGTAATAATTTTGTTACGCAATCTACGTATCTTTACGTTATGTAGATTGCGAATATGCGGTCTTAAAGACCGCATATACGCAATCTATGTAACGTAAATATACGTAGATTACATGAAAAATTTACTACGCATGCGCAGTAGCAAAAAACGATAAACTACGGAAGTCCGGTAGTGTGAATCCGGGCCATGCTGTCTGTAAACACCTGTTGCAATCAATTTTTCAGTTTATTACATTATTATTAGTTTTTTATTACATTAGTGTTAGTTTGACAGTGCTAATGTCTTTTATTAAGGTGATTAATTTGTCCTGTTACTATTTGCAATCCATTGCATGTTTTATTAGCCTTACCTAATAATGCTCTAACCCTGCCCACATTTGTGTTGGCCCCACCTACCAATCACTTGGTCACATCCACATGAGGCCACTTAAAAAAAATTTCCAAGGCCTCCTGAGGATCCCAACCCGCCCCTGGCTGTTTGGAAATAGCATTTTTTTTAATAGAGAATGCATTCTGCCACATTAAACACAAAGAACAAAAATCAGTAAATATTATTACTACAATTTGCAAATTTTGTACACTATTTAATGTGTACAAGAAGGATAATGAAATCCAGTGTTTCCATATTGTTCCTTCACAGATCTATGTTCTGATATTATTAATAGTAGTAGTAGTGGTAGTAGTATTAACGTTTATTTATAAGGCGCCACATGGTATTTGCAGCACCGTTCAGAGGCAATAGAGGAGAGATTGAAATGAGGCAATTTTTCTACAGTTGCAGTCCCCGCATAGAAAGAAAGATTTCCGAAAAAGGGACTTCCGAAAGTTCCTTTTCGGATGTCCCTATTTCGAATACCGCTCCAATTTTAGAAAAAAGATGTCAGAATGGGTGAGTATGCCGATAGGACCCGGACCACGGGAAAGGTGAGTAAACTCACCAGGGTTAGGGTCAGGCTGCAGGGAAGGAAGGGATAGGGTCAGGCTGCGGGAGATAGAGGGTTAGGGTCAGGCTGCGGTGAAGGGAGGGTTAGGGTCAGGCTGCGGGGAAGGGAGGGTTAGGGTAATAAAAGAAGAGGGTTAGAGTTAGAATTAGGGGAAGGGTTGGGATAGATAAAAGCCTTACCTTTCAGAGCACTGGGTTCGGTTCTCCGGGGATCGATTGCTATGCCTCATCGAGAAAACAGCCCTATCGAAATTGGGCCGTTCTTTCCAGGGACCCACACCCATTTTTCTGGTAGGTTACAGTCAAATAAAAAAAAATATACCTATTCTTGATATTGTTTTAATCCAACAGTCAACTAAAAAAAAACAAAAAAACAAATCTTCCAATTTAAGTTAAATGAGATAAAGGCTTCACAATGGGGTTGGAAGCCATATGATTTGCTGCCTCCTAGTATACCTGCACAGAGTAGTGTTGTGAGACTCAATCTAATGCAGACAATTTGAGGTGTTAAAATACACATGTATATGAATATATATAAATATTTAGATCAGACTACTTCCTATTCTCAGCATCTTCTAATTGATATAGGCATTTAAAATGTGTTGTTCACTGGCTCCAAATCCAAATGATATAAACTAATCACTTTTAGCAACATATTACAATACCGTCTATTTCAGATACAGTAAATTTATGATTGAAATGTTATTAAAATTCTATTTATCACAACTTTATCTACGTTTATTAAATATGGAATATTTACTGTGTCACAAGAAGTAATGAAAAGCTAACACGGTTACAGTTAGACCTTGTATTCTACAATCTTTTCTCTCTGAAGGCCTTTTTGACATAAACAGGCTCATAAATCATACCATGGTTTAACAATTATGGGAGACATTTGCCAGTAATATCTTCCCTGTTACCTACACAATTCAATGAACTAAATTAACAAATGCCATTTCCAAGTGTTCAGACCATCTTTCAATGTAAAACAATTCAAGTCAGATTCAGCTCTTAGTGAAAGGAGCAGAGACAATCTTATAATAAACCCAAGTCTCCAAGATGATAATTTGCCTAAATGGAGACATATAGGGGTTGTCTAAAATATTAAGCAGGGTTGCCGACTTTTCATTGCTTCCCAAAGGAAACGATAGATGCTGTTATGGGGCCATTGACTATCAATGCCATTTTTCTAAGTATTACTAGGGGTGGGGCTTAAATTTTTTTTAAGCACAGTCATTTAAAGTAATTTTCACATTAATTATTATTATTATTATTATTATTATTATTATTACTTACACCATCCCCTGACATGGTGTAAGCATATCATGGAAGCGCAGTGCTCATTAAGACTGCGCTTCTGTCTGAAAAACATGTACCTGGGATCGGCCCCTCTCAACTTGTTGATATGCCCTATACAAAATGATTCAGTCAGGATATATATTAATCTATGGACTGAAGTATTTCGGCCACAAATCATTACTTAAAAACAGCTAAGAATTTAAGCAAATATCTAACAAATATCTATCAAAAAATTCAGTCATTTGTGTTATGACATAGTTAATAGTTAAGGAACCTTGGAGACTTTATAAACCCACTGAGAGAGCACTCATAGTCATTGAACTTCCCATGGGCTGATGCGCTTACAATTCCCCTCAGTCTTATACCAATTTAAACTGACAACATGGAAATAATGACCCGAGGACACAGAGTTAGGGATTAATAACTATTATATTAGAGGTTAGAATTTGAATGGACTAATTTCTTAGTTTCATTAATTACATTTAGAAGGGGACCACAAAGCAATAGCAATTAAAGCAGTTACACAATTTCAGACATGAAATGCACCACCAGCTTTTCCTTTCACCTCTGCGATCCAATTCAGATGCGATGACCGGAAAAGGACAAGCATGCCCAAACCCAACAAAACTAAGCAACCCACATACATGACCCTCCTAAATACAGCCCAAGAAGGCTGCGAGCACCAAAACAAATGTACTCATCCAAGCCAGAAGAGGGTGGGGGGCTTTCCTTCTGGCACCAGCAGTTCTTACAGGGCCTATGACAAGGCAACACAACCACAACTGCTCCTTCCTATGACCTCACACAAGGTAAGCTCCATGTAACCCCATAGCCAGGGAGTTTACTCCCCCTCAGACTTAATGCAAACTCACAGCTTTAGTTTGCTTTGCGTCTCCATGCCACGTGCTGTACTTGTATAGGCATCCTGAAGTACCGTTGCGTGTGCCTTTGGACCATGGATCCTGCTCAGGATTTGTGGCCACATGTCTAGCACACATGCTTTGTCTGTGCCTCGTGATCAGCCCCTAAGTTGAGAATGTAAAGGGTGTGTACTTAGAAAGAACAGGCTGCATCCTATTATATGCTCCATAGGAGACATTTTTGTAAAAGGGTCTGGTATAAAAAAAACACTATGATGATATTGGCACCAGCATAACTGTCTAATCAACTCATATGAACTATTTACCAAATGATCTATATAATGTCTCATTTATTATAAACTTCTGCAAGGACTTGCTTTCATTAATTTGGGATTAACTGATGCACCTGTGGGTTTTGGTGTTAACTTTGAAGTTGAAAATTGAACTTGGCATTTACACTAGTTATATGACACTTTATATTATGTTGTGTATGAATAAGCTAATGCAGCATTAGCATCTCTGTGCTATTGTTGGATTGAAATATATCCATTTATACAATGAAATACACTTGACAGAAATTCAACTGTGTTTTTAGTTGAACTTATCTCCACATACATACAGTATACACTGACTTGCCTTCATTTTCAATAATGCAAAGACAGGAATCACTTTGAACTATGCTAGTTTCTATCTTTTAAAGTTACTACTGCTTTACATGGCCACTATAAGGTGTAAAGTGCGCCTATTGCTGTCTATTATTGTAGCTGAAAATTGCATATTTTCCCTCACAATTGTGTGGGCTACGAGATAAAATATGCCATGTAGCTTTGCAGTGGCGGAACGACCGGAGACAATGGAGGCGCTGGCCTCTGGGAATCAACCCTGAAGAGGGCACTTCCCCATTACAACCAGCAGTCCAGGGCCACCACTGGGCCTACATCCACTGCTGGTTATAAGATATCGGACATGCAAATTATTTGCAAGTAAACTGAGGCCCCTAAGTATGAGTGGGAGCGGCTACTAAAGATCTGTGATGCAGGGAGCTCAGGGTCTGCCTCGCTCCTTGCAGCTTCCAATCACTGCATTGGAAGCTACTGGAAGGGGGACCAATACCATTAAGCTCCCTGCATCCATTTGCTGGGTCGCAGGGGGGAACCAGGGGCACCAACATTTATCTTACCTTCAGCTAATTTCTGTGAAGTTATGCCACTATAGCTTTGCGTGATATGCTGTTCTGGAGCCACATTATGCAGAATAAAATGAGCCCTATGATGTCCTTATGAGATGCTTCAAATTCAAGTCTATTTTTTTATTTACGTCATTGTGCAGTTAAACACCAAATTGAGTATACTCCTTACTATCTGTTATTACCTCTCTCCATACATAAGTTTAGACAAGAACCAGACTTATGCTTCCGAATGGAGCAAGAAATCCGAACGCAATCAGCTAGATCTAATATTCCAACAAACAACACCTCGGATAAGTGGTCTGGGTTGCGCTTATTGATGGGAAGGGATTCCTATTACAATTTACAGTAAAGGCATGCTAATGGTCTGCTGACCAATCCAGATTTCTGATTTGCCACCATTTAAATGTGAACAGATCAGAAATTAGGTAGAGTCTAGTTGTCGGATATCCGTATTCACAGATGTGAGTATACGGAGGGGATCCGAAAGCAGAAGTTTTTTTTAGAATCCAGTCCTATATTTATTTGGCCCTTATTAACATTAAATTTCCTTTGTGTGTATTTAGTCTTAGGGGGTTATTTGCAATTAATTGCAAATTGTATCACATATCCCATAATAGCTGTGTAATGCATCCATTGATAGCAGCTTTCAAATACATCAAGGGTTGTGACCAGCTAGAGGAAGGTACCATTTTTCAAAAGAAAAAGTGTAATAGAACACGAGGGCATGGATATAAACTGGAGGGTGGGAGATTCAAAGGAAATGTGCGGAAAAATTACTTCACTGAAAGGGTGATAGATAAGTGGAATATTCTCCCATCTGAGGTGGTTGAGGCCAATACAGTAGAATAATTTAAACATGCTTGGGATAAATATAAGGGTATCCTAAATTGTAAACCAAATTGAGGGTAAATAGGGTCTAGGGTCAGTATAGTTTTCAATAAACAAATGGGCAGACTAGATGGGCCATGTGGCTCTTATCTGCCGTCACTTTCTACGTTTCTATATTTCTATTGCTAAATAGACAGTGACAGTTGAACACTGTGCAGTTTAAGAACTATATTTTTCTTCAGTATGAATTGTTACACGTATTTTACTGCTATTCTATAAAAACAGGATACGTATTTCCTGATATTTTATGAATGTCTTATTTCTTCTGCATCACCTGATGTATTCTACTTGCTTACAATTCATTAAATCTGTTTATATCAACTTTAATATTTCTATATACAGTTTTGCTTACTGAAAACTTTCCTAATAATAGGAAAAAATCTGTCTTAAATGGTGGGCCCACCTTCTGGGGAAAGTTGAAGGCGCTTCAGAAATCATTAAAACTTTGTTTATTTACTATTTTGCAGCTACTGCAGAGATCAGACAATGGAGCTGACATCACCTATTCAATATCCTACAGAGAGAGTGTATCACACATCCTGTGAATTGAATGGGTAATGTCAACTCCTTTTTCTGATCTCTGTAGGAATCAAGTAGCTGCTAAATGGTAAGTAAACAAAGTTTTAATGATATACTAATGGGCTACAATCTAGCTTCCCCACCATGTTATGAAAGAAGAATCTTAGATGGGAAATCACTGTAATTGATGATATTAACTCTCTTTTTTCTTTTATTTTCTAAACATAGGACCTGATTCACACTTAAGAGTGAGTTAGGTGTGGGCAGATCTGCACCTTACTCACTCTTCCAGCTCTCCAACCCCCCTGTTTTTAAGTACCTTATGGCACTTACAAGTGCCATAGGGCTACCTTAAGTC
>WWET01000991.1:337922-355968 GCA_011038615.1 Limnodynastes dumerilii
AAGTACCCCCCACCCCCCCCCCCCCATTTTTAAGTACCTTATGGCACTTATGAGTGCCATAGGGCACCCTAAAGTCTCCGTGCAATGTCCGTATGGACATTGCCCTCCCCAACTAATTTAAATACCTCCCCCCTCCCACTTCTGCCTAAAAAAGCCCTGAGGCGGCATAACGCCACCTCAATGGACGTAAATCCCTGCGTGCGGTCTTTAAAGACCGCACCTACGCTATCTACGTATCGATCATCTATGTAGATAGTGTAAATTACCTACTACGTATGCGCAATAGGTCATTTCGGCCAGATGCACACTTAAGAAGCCGCAGCTTCTTAAGTGTGAATCAGGCCCATAGTAACTAAAGAATTCCTTTAAAAAAATCTCTATTTACCTATAATAATGCCATTTTGTTTGTGTGCGATAATTGCTCTATGTCAAATAAGAGAAAGCCAGGGATTTTAAACTATTTGTGCTCTGATACCACCAACATTATATTAAGAAGGATCAATAGTTTCTGCATTTTGCCTATGTTAATGAATTCCATCCTGCTAGAAAAACATTGTTTGCCTTGAAGATCTATTATATCCTGATAAATGAAATTGCTTATTTTCTTATTGGCTGGCAAACAAAAATAATCAGATTTTAATGATCTAAACCTAACAAGTTCTTTTATCTCGTGCTTTTAGCTATTTTCATTGTACTTTTATGTAAAACACTTTTGCCATTAAAGGAAGGCATGTTCTTAGTTAGAAATAATTAATGCATTTAACAAAAGTACAAAGACATCACTAATTAGAAGAAAAGGAAGTTTTCATGGTATTAAAAACAGAATAAGGGGATATGTTACAGATAAGCAGTTAAGATTTGCATGAATCCGACAGCTGAATTTCAGGGATCTGAGTGGATATGAGGTAGACTCATTTCCTGGCACTAAATTTGCATCCACATCCGAGACAAAAACATAATTTTTTCATATAAAATGTTGAATCTTGTGATTTGAATTGCATTATACAGGATCATTACTCCATGATCTCATGAGATCCGCTGCCATTTTAGCACAGACTGTGTGGAGAGCTAGACAGTGATCCAATAACTGTGCTAGGCTTTGTGGAAAAAAAAGAAAAGTGCTGTTAGGTTTTGAAAACTCAAATAATTTTCAGACTTACTCTTAGCTTTCTTCAAGGCTTGGGGGAACTTAGAGGGATATGGTGGGATTTGATGGGAATTGGAGGGACATCAAGGGATTTGAAGACGGTTGTGGGGTTAGAAAGAGCTTTAGTGGTTTGGAAAGCAGACTAATTTTAAAGAAAGCTGTTTTGGAGTGGAGCTATAATATATTATATTTCACTATCAGGCTACAGCACTTCACATTTTTTTGGCTGGTGCAATGTTTGTACTGTCATCAGCACATTCTGTCATTATTGTAGTGGGACAGGAAGATTGTTATAGTGGTACCAACAAATAGTTATTAGTGTACAATACAATGTGTGATGTCAGCAGCTGTCACAACCTGACAAGATAACTCAGATTGGCCTTTACAGGTATTAAAAATATTTGGACTTGTGCAGTATGTGTGTTGTCTTTAGGTTATTCATTATTATTCATTATTGTAGTACAGCAATATTTGAGTATTGTTCCATAGATTGTCATATCAAAGTCACATTGAATAAATCTTACAAAAAACATTTTATAACCATGAAGAGTTGTCTAGATTTGACCTTGGTTAAAGATGATTGTAGTAAATGGAATCCCTTCTGGGGATGGAAAGGTAAACAGTGGAGTACCCCAGGGCTCTGTACTTAGACAAGCGCTATTTAATATCTTTATTTGTGATATTGCCAATGGTATCAAGGGGTACCAGTAAGTATATGCTTAAGCCATGCACGTGTCAGTACACATGGACGGTACACATAAACTGCGAATGGCTCATTAAATCAGTTAAAATATGTCTTTTTGCAGATGAGACAAAGATATGTAACAGGGTAGACACGCCAGGAAGGGTACACAAAATGAGGGATGTTCTAGGTATACTGGAGGAATGGTCAAGAGTGGGACAACTGTAGTTTAATGCCAAAAGGTGCAAAATCATATACTTGGAGTGCAAAAACCCAAAAGCTCAAAATATCATTAATGGCACTAAATTAGAAACTACTGAGGAGGAAAGGGATCTAGGAGTGATTATTTTATGTGATTTAAAGGTAGCCAAACAATGTCACAAAGCAGTGAGAAAGGCGAGTCAGATGCTTGGTTGCATAATGAGAGGAATTAGTAGCAGAAGGAGAGAAGTAGCAATGCCCCTTTATAGATCGTTGGTACGAGCTCATCTAGAATACTGTGTTCAGTTCTGGAGGCCATATCTTCAGAAAGACATAAATAAATTAGAGACTGTGCAAAGAAGAGCAACTAAAATGATCCATGGCCCGTGTCACAAAACATACCAATAAAGGCTAGAGGATTGTGAATGGTTAGAGGAGGGTGGCTTTTTTTTCGAGGAAGAGGTGTAATAGAACACGAGGGTTTGAATATAAACTGGACGGTGGTAGATTCAGAGGAAATGTGCGGAAAAATTACTTCACTGAAAGGGTGATAGATAAGTGGAATAGCCTCCCATCTGAGGTGATTGAGGCTAACACAGTAGAACAGTTTAAACATGCTTGGGATAAATATAAGGATATCGTAAATCTTAAACTAAATTAAGGGTAAATAGGGTCAGTATAGTTTTAAATAAACAACTTGGCAGACTGGATGAGCCATGTGGCTCTTATCTGCCGTCATTTTCTATGTTTCTATGTTTACATCACCGCAGACTATAAGCAGCCAAAAATAAGGACTGAAATCTGTCCGTCAGTATTTTAAGTTTTTTTGCCTGTTTTTTCACTGTATTCCTCATGGCACTTCCATTTATGAATTAGGATGTTATTTTTGGGGTCTTTCATATTAAATAATAGACTTCTGTACTTGTGGTACTTCCCAAAAATCAATGCCTTGTTGGACAGATCTTAAAAATCAGAGGCAGTTAAAAGGAATTTATTCAGGTAGGATATGTGCAGGTGTTTCTGCCATTATCTACCACAGTCTCGAGTGGTGAAAGAAGATCTTATTTTTTAGGTCTATGAAATAACACACCTCTGTGCTTAATCATCTGCCCAGTCTGATACTGTCTTGCCATACACTATGTGTGTGTATGTGTGTGTGTGTGTGTTTGTGTGTGTGTGTGTGTGTGTGTGTGTGTTATAGCCAATGCAGTAATATGTACTCTTATACACTGTAATATAGCTATAACTTCCATTTATGCACTAATAATGTGTACTCCTTGCTTTGTAATTATTTTAGCTTAGTGGTGCCTTTTAATAATGACAAAGACCCTAAAGCAGGGTACAAAATGGGATTTTTCAGCAGATAATCTTTCCAATCTCCGAATCAAAAGACCGTTTCAAAAGATATCTTCCCAGTGTGTATTGTCCAAAGATCTCCTAATAGACACAGCACACACTTTCAGAAATCAAAAGATATCTTTCCATGGTTGATCTGGCATATTACAAGCTCCAAAAGATCAAATCAAAATATCACAGATGATTTCAAAAGAGTTTTGAGCAAGTCTGGACAGTACACACTGGTAAGATATCCTGAAACGTTCTTTTGATTGTGTGATTTGAAAGTTTATCTTTCGAAAAAGCACCAGTGTGTCCTTAACCTAAGTGTGCCTCAAACTGAGAAAGTTTGGGAACCACTATACTATGCAATCGGCATTATCAATATAGTCATTACCTCATTTTGTAATCATCTATGTAATTGTTTTAAATTGATAATAAATGCAAATGAAGGTTAATGAGATAAATTGTAATGCATTAACATTATTTTACCTTAATTTAAATCATATTTAATGAAATCAAAAATACCTAACCAAAGGCAAAATGAAAACCTTTAACCATAAACCATAAAATAGTTTTAGAACCAAAACCAGCCAAAGGGGCTTTCTCATATATCTCTAGTATATGTATTATGTGGGGATGTAGTTAAATTACCAATATTCATTGTGTTTATTATAGGCAAGGTATATTTTCCAATGCTGTATATTAGTTTTTGCTTTTATTTTAACAGAAAACAGACAAAAAAACATGCAATTTGAATTATCACACCAACACTTGATACATTTCCTTCAGATTTTTATGTAAAATAAGAATTTTGTTTGCAAAAGTCTGTTAATATTATTGTAGTTTTGTTTATTAAAACTTTATTAGAAAATGAGTTTAACATATTGTAGCATATGTAACATACACAGAAATTGTTACCCAGGGAATTAATGATTATGTTAATTAATGGATACCATATGTTTGTGAATATGTATGTGTATATGTTTATTATATGATTTATATGCTTGTTTAACTATACCATAAGTAACTATGGATCTGCTCCAAGCTGTAACTTGTATTAGCACAACACTTGGCGTCTGAGCCACACACCAAAGAACACATCCTGTGTTGAAAAAAAACCCATGGAAATGTTGGCACTTTAAGTGATCCACATATCATCTTAATGTGGTTTTAGATCCATAGCCAATTATGGCTTTTCTCGAACAACCAACTAATGGTAAAACTCCTATTCTCTTCAAAAGAAAGCACATAGGGTAGGTGGAATAGAACAAAAATGATCTTTATTTGCAAATGATCTTCTGGCCTTTTGTAATGCGACCTATCATTTCTTTTCCCAACGTCATGATCGAGTTTAACAAATTTATCTCCTTAGCAAACTTCAAAATCAACTACATAAAATCTTCCGCCTTGAACTTTTCAATTTCCTCTGACATCACAAAAAATTTAAAATCTTCTTTCCCCTTTTGCTGGTCCGATTCATACATCAAATACCTGGGGACCCTTCTACCTAACCACCTGTCCAATCTGTTTCAGCTTAACTTCCCCTCAATTCTCACACGCCTCAAAGAAGAGTTAGCAAAATGGAGACATGGCTAGGGAGAATTAATGTCATAAAAATGACAGTCCCACCTAAAGTTCTCTATCTCCTCCAAACACTCCCAATAACTATCCCTGCTCATTTCTTCAAATTCTTAAAGGCGTTGCTCAGGGACTTCGTCTGGGCAGGTAGACCAGGTAGATTCGTGAAGATATCATCTATTGCAAATGTTCCCAGGGAGGCCCTCAACTTCGAATTTTAATTACTATTACCTTGTGGTGCTCCTCTCCAGAATACAAGACTGGACTAGAACCCCATCCTGTAAGCATGTGTGGAATTTGAGGCATCCTTCCTAAATAACTCCCCAGGTGTAACCCCTTGGCTTCCTAAAATCCCACCTTCCTCCCACCCTTTAACCGGTTCAATATTCTGTTGCTGGACAAAATTAAAATGATTCCCTCTCATTTCTTCTCCAATCTCGCCACTCACCCCTCTCTCTGACAACCCAGTTTTTTCCCATGGCCTTTCCCCCTCACCCCTCTCACACTGGAAGAGAGGTGAGATTGTGAGACCCCTACACTTCCTTGAAAAAGGGAAGATAATGTCATTTGGTGCTCTGCAGACCAACCTCAAACTTCCCCCCACTGACTTTTGTCCATATTTACAAGTAAGAGACTTCATTCAACGTAGAATTTATGACAGGGAATCCAGCAGACCACTCATCCTCTTTGAAGACCGATACAGATGAACTTTGGTCAAAATCATACCAAAACACACTCTACCAGTCTATGGGTCTTGGAGACCCACCATAAAGTCCTCTTTCGATGGTATTGTTGTCCAGACTAAATAGCACAGATGTGCCTGGGTGTCTTGGGTACTTGCTGGAGGTGTAGCTCAGGCCTGGGAACCCTGTTCCACATCTGTTAAAATTGCCCTATATTGACCCCTTTCTGGTCAAAGTTCAAGGAAATAGCCTCCCTTATCCTTGGATCCCCAGTACCACTTGGCCCTTCCTTCTGGTTCCTGAACAATACTGATCTACCAATTTCACAATATGAAAAATCACTTCTGCGACATCTGAACAGTGTGGCCAAAGTGGTCATTCTAACACACTGACGATCAGAGACTCCCTTGTCTCTGAAGGAGTAGTTTTCTAAGATCAACCTATACATGAGCATGGACAATATCATCTATAGACTGTGCCCTTTAATTGACTGCTACTTGGTCCCCCAGGCCAATTTAAGGAAATCCAGCCCTTTTGCTCAATTCTAGCAATCCCGACCCCTAATATAACACCCATGGGTGCCAAGTTGTTCTTTTGCATCTGGTCTCACGTTAAAAAGTTAATAATTAATCCTCCTCCCTCCCTATCAAATTTATGGGCTCTCTCCAGCTCTAAGTGCCACTCCCCTAATTTCACTACCCTAAGGTAGTTTTCTCTCACTCCTCTCTCCATGCAGTGCCGACTTAGTCCAACTATAAACCCTCGTATCCTTTCCTTCCCCTCCCCTCCTCCCTTTTATTATTTCACCTCTGTCTTTCCTACGTCTTGCCCCAATCCCTCCCTTTTTTCTTCTTTTCCCCCAGTCCCCCACCTCTTCCCTGAGACTTTGGGACAGATCCTGAGATACGGCCAACAGGGGAATTATGCACGCTGCGTGCATAATTCCCCTGTCAGCTATGATGTGCACATGCGCACATTGGCATTATGCGTGTGTACCGGCAGGCATACGTAACTTTGTTATGTACAGCGACCGGTGCGAAAAAGGGGCTGGCTTCCATTTTTAACGCAATATAGGCACAGATAGGTATGTAAATTAGATGTCGGGCCATAAAATTAAAGGTAGAAATCTGGACATGTAAGTGTCCAGATTTCCTACTGAGAGTGGGAAGTGCAGGGGGTGAACACTCCCCACTAGTGGTCATACTTACAGACCATCACATGCATGTAATGAGTGTGGTTCCCCGCTTAGAATGGGCCTATTTCGTTAGGGCCATTTTATCCCAGCCAGTTGCGAACTGGCTGGGATTTCGATTGCATATGCCTTGATGAGGCATAGCAATCGATCCACGGAGCACCGAGCTTTTGGTGCTCCGAAAGGTAAGAAAAAAAGTACTCAATCCTTCCCCAAATTCTAACCCTAATCTTGCCCTCTTATTACTCTAAACCTAACCTTCCCTTCCTCACAGCCTGACCCTAACCCACCATCTCCTGCAGCCTGACCATAACCCTCCCTTCCCTGCAGCCTGATCCTAACCCTCCATCTCCTGCAGCCTGATTCTAACCCTCCCTCCCCTGCAGCCTGACCCCAGCCTTCTCTCCCTTGCAGCCTGACCCTAACCCTCCCTCCCCTGCAACCTGACCCTAACCCTCCCTTACCCGCACCCTGGAGAGGTTACTCAACTTTCCCTGCGGTCTGGCGGTAGCAGCAGCAGCGGGATATCGGCATTCTACAAAAAAAAAATCCTAAACTGGTGAGTATTCAAAATAGGTACATCCGAAAAGGAACTTTCGGATGTTCCTATTTTGGAAATCAGATTTTCTAACCATAGACTGACAACGCATGTAATGCATGCATGGGTTTGGATCTACCCCTTTGTCTCTTTTCCTTATCTTTATGGTTGTGCCTTTCTCTCTCCTCCTCCCGTTATAATTTTTTTTTTTTGGAGCAGTGAGAAGTTAACAAAATAAAATGTTACTGGGAAGCCATCTGTTGATTCCCACTGTCTTTATTGCCACTACATGTCATTATTACAAAAATATACTCCTGTTGTACTCATTACCTGTATATATTGAACAAATTTGTTTCCCAATAAACAAATAATAAAAAAAAAAATTATATATATTATGTGTAATAAAAATGATACTTATGCATCATGCAATAATTATTAGCTAATTAAGAAAGCAAATGGGAAAACTAAATTTGTACTAAATAAATGATTTGCACCTCATCCCCCATTATCAAACCAACATGATTTACTTGACTTACTTCAAAGTTAATCACTACAAAGCATTAACGTAATTGCCATGCCATAAGTAAGGGGTGGGGAACCTATTTTCTGCCAAGGGCCATTTGTATTTTTATAACACCATTCATGGGTCATACAAAATCATCAACTTAAAAATTAGCCTTCTATATTTGCTCAAAAATGTAATTAACTCACCCCTAATGTTTAAAAAGGTGGATGAAAAACAATGAAATGCACTTTTGCACAAGACATTCATACAGTATGTGAAATGATAGAGCAACTGAGTTGTTTATAGAATTTAGGAACAATTAACAAGCTTTTAAAAAATGAATCTGAGGTGACAAGTGCTGTTTGCTGCAAGCCTGAGAAATCTGAACAGATGGTAACAGTAGGAGAAAAGCTGCCCATTAGACAGACTCCAAACTATTTGTTCTTGGATTAATACAACAAAAATATTTCAAAATTGAAAGAATCAAAGGTCATTTATGCACTTTTTTTTTTTAACAGCTAAACTATATGGGTTTAGAGAACCGAGAAAAGGTTGAAAAAATTTGACACTATCATCCAAAGAAATTAACTGTGATGCTAAAAATTATGATTTAATGCAAAAAACCAAATACCATAATCACATAGTATAAATACTGATCCAATCTCCCTAGCACCAGTCATAAAAATCCCCCCTAAAAGCTGTTGATACAAATAAATAGTCAATATAAGCTTCAATATAAGACCATGGTAGTATGATTCAACATGCTGGCAGTAAAAAGCAATAATGTTCCACTAAAAATATTTAATATATAAGAAAAAAGTGAAAAGGATCTAATAATGTGTCTTTTTTTCTAATCAATTTGTATCTCAGATTCTCCAAAAACAGCAATCCTAGAAGCTCCTCAAATACAAAAACCTTACAAGAACAATCCAAACAAAGTGTAAATTGTATTTAAACTAAATATTTGTAATTTAAATAATTTAAATATAAGTAAAACATTTAGAAATTTTACAAATAATCAATAAATGACATCACAAAAAATCCGAACTACCTACCAGAAGGATATATTAAAGAGTCTCAAAAAAGTAGATAGGAAGAAATCTAAAAGGTGTTATTCCTGGGTAAGGCAGATCATACAGTCCATGAATATTTAGGGTAGGGAAGTAGTGCTGGCTTCCCTGCGACTGATTCTCAATGCGTTTCAAACTCAGCTGGTTTTCTCAAGTACTAAGGGGACGAGGTAAGCTGATATTTAAAGAATCCCTTTTCAATTGGACGGCTTAACAGTAGAGTTAGTAGCAGGTTGATTCCTATTTTCATTGTTTAATAAGGCGGACTAAAGATAGAAACAATGGACTGCATCCAGACTGAAGTAAGTGCTTGAACTTAGTTACTCCTGGGCTAAACCATGTTGATTGCAGGGGGAGTCAAGTTAATTGTATTATTTTCATGCAGGGATATATCTTTGAATTGCTTACTGCACACAGACACTGACCAGCTTTCCGAACACACTGATATTTAGACTTGGTCTGGTAAACATCACCTCTCAACTCTAATACTGTTTGCAGCAGATGAAATATGACTCCCCTGTAATCAACATGGTTTAGCCCAGGAGTAACTAAGTTCAAGTACTTACTTAAGTCTGGATCCAGCTCAATGTTTCAAAACATTTCTAACTATTTCCAAATGACAATAAATATTTAAGAATGTTTAAAAACCTAGAAAATTCAGGTCCTAGAAGCAATGCAAAAAAATAATTAGATGGCTTATACCACTTTCACATCTCCACCTGCAATAAGCAAAAAAAATTTTATTTCCATGTTATTTGCCGGGTTTTTAACAAAACCCCTATTAAGTCCAACAGAATAGACCCAAAAAATTCTGGGTCCCGGGTCTGCCCTGACATTGTGAAGGGACTGCACACGGCTCCCAGGGGAGACTTGTTTACTGTTGCATTGCAACAGACATAAAGTACAATACAACATAAATTATGCATACTGGTTTAAATAGGTCAAACATAAAAAACATTAATACAAGTTTAAAAAAACAACATAAAAAATGTTATACACAAATTAAAGAATGTAAAACAAAATGTAAGATCATTCATATACTGAAAACAAACACAAATAAGTTAACGAAAAGGCTATCTTAACACTGTAGAAAGTATTGTACAAAATATAAAAAAAACATAGCTTTAAGTAAGTGAGCCTTATGTGTGTTAATTAAACGCACATGTGCATTGATTAAAAATACGCAGCAGGTGATGGCTGTGTGTGGGAACTCATGGAATTTCATATAGCACTACAAGCTTCAGCAACTTATGAGTGGTAGAGAGCTACCTTAACTTTTCCCGTGAGTATGTTCTTTTACACAAGACACTACTACTTGTGAATCAGTCCTAACTCTGTTGGAACGCCCATACTGTACATTAGTTGCCCGTGTGCCGATCATTTGCATTAAGAGTCTTGCATGCGGTACTCGTTCCATACCGATGTGTGCATCAGTCCTAAGTCCGTGTATGTGAATCAGTTGGCCATGGTTTATGTGGGTATATTTGGGTTCTGGGCATGCGCAGTTTAACTGATTGTAAAAATATGCACGTAGATTCTACTTACTTAAGTCTTAATACGATCCTAAGTATCTTGTTATGATTTTATTTTAATAAGTCATTTAAATGTGATTATTGTATATATTTATAATTATAATCATGTTTTAAGCAATTAAATAATTCTAAATAATAACATTCTTTTTGCAATAATTAAAAAAAAATTAAACATTCAATATATACGATCCTACTTGTTATGATTTTATTTTAATAAGTCATTTAAATGTGATTATTGTATATATTTATAATTATAATCATGTTTTAAGCAATGCAATTAATCTAAATAATAACATTCTTTTTGCAATAATTAAAAAAAAATTAAACATTCAATATAGTATCCTGGATTTCTTCCAGTATACCCCCCTGATGTGTGACCCTCGCTTTGATGTCCCGGACTTTGATAACTGTATGTATATATATATATATATATATATATATATATACAATTCATATATTAAAAATGTCTGAGCATTATGATGGAGAGTTCAAGCAGGTTTTCAACTATTAGATGTTTCTTGAAACCTCTTTGAACCAGTTAGGCATCCATTATAGCTGTTTAATGTATGTTTTGTCAATGACAAGTACATCCATCCATTTGCTATCTATGTGGAATACTTAACAAGGTATCTGATTCAGACTTCACAGTGGAGGCACATGCAAAACATTCAGAATGCATACACTCTACCCAGAGTTCTGTGAGTAGTGATCAGTATGCATCTGAAACATGCGTATGGATATATATATATAAATATACAGGCATGTAGACTGAGAGATTAATCAAGCAGCCTACACAATTTAAAGAGTTCATTAATGTAAAAAAGTTATAAAATGTTGGTTCTTGTATTCTTGTATTGTTCCATTAGAATAAATTATTTAAAAATAATTTGAAGCAATTAGATGTTTCTTTGTTTTTTCTAAATGTAAAAAACCTTAATAATTTAAATACATATTAAAAATGGCTGAGCATTATGCTGGCATGTATAATCAGTATACTATACTGTGACCATGGCTCTTCACACATTACTGTCATTTTTAACAGTTGATTTTAAAGGAGTTATGAGAAAGTTTTACTCCAGGGACTGTATTAATCATAATTTAAAATCTTCACCTATTGGCTAGTAATTATTGTGTAATGTAAAGCTAAGGGACATGAATACAAACACTAAATATTAATGCCAAGTCTAAGGTATCTATTAAATATGGATTAAATAAATCCCTAGATCTTAAATTTAAGAAATAATGTGGTTATCCTGGGAATCTAAGGTATTTAAACGTTCTGGGGCTGCTCCAGTGCACATCAGCTCGCGTAGCATTTCTCAGCATTCAGATCTGAATGCAACTCCAGGGTCCAGAGTCCTTTACCAAGCTGCGGGTTTGGAAAAGTGGAGATGTTGCCCATAGCAACCAGTTAGATTCTAGCTGTCATTCCCTAGTATGTAATAGTTAAATGAGATCTAGAATCTGATTGGTTGCTATGGGCAACATCTATTTTTCCAAACCCACAGGTTAGTAAATATGGCCCCAGCTGCGTCCACTTGCATTCTAAAGGGCGTGTTGCAATGTACAATAAAGGCGTTCCCAAGCACCTGTTCCATAGCCAAACACAGACAGAAATAAACACTGTTTAAGTCAAAACATTTGCACCTGGCACAGGCCGTGTCTAGCTCATGTCTTCAATAAAAAATAATAATAATAATAATAATAAAAACAATAATATTTTATTTTAAAAACTAACATTAATAAATAAAGGCAAAATTAGACTCTTCTACTAAAATAATATTTAAATTATTTAAATTGTGTTTTAATTATGTTAATTGTATGCATTACATATTAAAACAGTACTGTGTAACTTTAAAAATAAAGTATGTCCTATTTAAATAAGTAGATCAATGTACAAACACAGTATGGCTAATGTAATAAAAAAAAGGCTGACAGTGGCCTCAAAGCAATCAAGAATTACATGTCTGTAAGCAAAATTCATTTTACATTCAGATGTTAAGGTAAGCGTAAAATGAAATAGATCAATTTTGTATGTCACAAATATAGCTATTAACGATCTACAAATCGATACCATACTTTTTTTTGGCTTGGTGAAATAGGCGCAGTGTTTTAGCTGATCATTAAATGCTTGCAGGGATTTTAAAATAAACACTCCACATACTCATTCACTGTAACCATGATGAAAGGAATCTACATTGCACTGAACAGTGCACACTTAGCTGTGTGTGAATGTGTACGGGGATGGGGTTGGTGGGGTCATGGAATGAAAGCCAAATGGAAGAGTTTCTCTACATTCTGCTGAAAAATGTAAAGGACTTTGATAGGGAAAAATGCCTTTTTTTTTTAGAATAAGAAATGTTATTTTTTTTTGCCTTTTTCTTTTTTTATTGTTATCACAGAAATAGTAATGGCTGTAACCTCATAACCTCTGCTTTTTAATCGCATCAAACACTAATGTCTGCATGCAGGGCAGTTTTAACGCAAGCAAGCTTCCAGCCACCCTGACTAGTAACCTACAACATGAAGCAAAGTGATAGAGAGCATTATAGTCACATGCAAGAATAATTATTCTGTTTTCTATGTGTTGTATAGTCTATTATCTTCATGAAGCATAGTCTATGGTCATATTTCCTGAAAATGAATGATAATGCATCACATCATTAATCCCCACCACATCCAGTCATATACCTAAGCTGACAATATTGGGGAGAAAGGGACTTTCTCTTCCTGGAGCACTTCTGTGTTCAAACAATGAAAAGCAATGTTTTTATCTTCATCTTTCTGTAGTCCAGGGGTATAGTGATTATCTCAGCTCTGACTATCTGAGGAGACCTGGAAAACATGGACCGTTGGTAGCTTATGAGGCCCGAGCTTGGCCACCACTGCTGTAGACTGATGTACAGTTACGGCAGCTGATTAAAGGACATATGTGTGTGAACAGACATACCACACACCAGGGGTTGTTAACCTTTTAATACCCACTGCACACTTTTGTATCTTTATTGATGGTAAAATTCCTTACTGCCCACCGGTGCCGCATTAACTCAACTTAGCACAAGTGCAAAATCATTTTTAGAGGGGACTGTTTGTAAAAAAGATATGTACTTAAATGTATCTTTTCTATTTATACTTTATGTAAGTACATGCATAAATAATTAAAATCTCATGAATTTCTGCATCTCCATCGATACAGCTCCTACAAGTGCGTGAGCTCCGAACCAGAGGCGGAACTGGCGAGTTGTGTGCCCTGGTGCAAAATATATGCTTTTGACTCCCCCCCCACACACACACACACACAGCTCACACCCCCCACACACACATACACATACAGATACACTAACACACAATAAAATAATAATGCCCCTGTATCTATCCTATACAACCCCCTTTTCTCCCCTATATCTGTCCTACACACTCCCACTTTCTCTTTTTTGCACATTTTACAACTTTTCATAATCAATAACCTGGACGCAGAGATTTAGGCACTATATACGTGACTAACAGTGGTTGTGGTTCTCCTGTATATGGAAACATTATTACCCAGGCAGTGTTTGGAAACTGACTATACAATGTTTGGGGGATAAAGTTTCCAAATACAAAAGAGCCCCAAGTACGAGTCTACGATGTCCACTGTTATACCACTGAATGCAGTGATCAGCACAGGCACAGTCACAAATTACTTCATCAGCCACTACCAATAGTGACTGCTATAAGGAATGCTTGAATCGCCTACTAGTGGCTACCAATGCTGTACACTGCAAATGATATCGTTTTTTTTGTCATAAAGTTTAGGATAAAAAATTGTTATACACTTGCTGTCCATGGGGTAGATCCAGACCTAAGTACTTGTTACGTTTCATCACGCAGCATATTTACGCCAGCGTATTTTCTAGGCACTCCCCTAGGCACTCCGCTCGCTCGTACATACTTTGGCCGTTTTACGCTTCCCAAACCCTACCTTAACTTTTCAAAGTGTAACTACTGACGTACGTAATGGATTCATGTATGTAACGGCCTAACTCGGCCCATACTGTATGATTTAAATGCCTCCCTCCACCTACCAAGCGTAACTACGGGTGTTGTATGGATGACACGCCCCTTCGTTCGGAATTACGCTGATGGTACGTACGTTAGGAACGTGGCATAACATCTGCTGCGCACGTGCGCAGTAAATATAAATAGGCGATATTACGTCAGCGGCTAGCATAAACTCGCTAGAGTACTTAGCTCAGGAACTGGCCCCATATGAATAGACCTTCACAGCTTGGAAGTAAAGCAATTTTACAACAACAAACTATGCAGAACCACAAAATGATGTGACATTACACAGCAAAATTGGTTATGGGGCGGGTTATTTAGTCATACAGTCATTTAGAGAATGGTAGCCAGGGTGGAAAAAGGGGTATATGTTCCCATATTAAAACAACAACAACCTGCTGTGGCAGTGAAGGTTAGAAGAACAAGAACCACAAGATTAAGGTGCATAAGGAGATGTTTTTATTGAAATCTTTTTCATAGTAGAAAGCTGAGGTCTTGTAAGGACAATGGAGCCCTTGTAATACAGGGCAGTAGAAACTTAAAATGACAAATCTAGACTTCAGAGTTAGTGTTTGCTTAAGGGTGTGTATGTGCTGTAGATAGAGCCACAATATTTGCCCCTAAAAAAAGTGTATGGACAGATTTCTCAGCTCTAAATCTCAGAAGATATAATAACTGACCTAAATATGTCTACTAAAGAAACCCCCCAAACAGAAGTAAGAGAAACAGAAGCTCATAATTTATATTTACTACTACTAGCTATCATTCTGGACAGAAGATATTCTGTATTCATTAAACAAACAACTGTAGACTGCAGAAAGTGAAAAAGTGGATGCAACTTATTATTAAATGACATTCAAAATTAAAAACACTTTACTACCTATTTGGGGTTTACAAGCGCCATTTAAAAAAAGCATGTTTAAATAACTCCAGACTCACTTGATTTATATGAGACTATTCAGATCACAGGACATTTAAAAACCAATTACAATAAAGCAGTGAAGCGTAAGAATGGACTGGTATAGAATAACAATAAATGGGATACACAAACATTACATTAACCCAGTTCTAATTAGATATTATACATATACCCAAACATATAATTCTCTATTTAAACCTTGATAAAGCTCTTAGCTCATGCATCTCAGTATATCTGGTCATAATAAGTTCTGTATCTTTCTCGTGCTTTAATAAGAGATAAAACATATTCTATGTTTTGAAATAGCTGAACACCATTATACAGTCAATCTGTAAAATCAACACCAAAGTAGAATTCCAAGATAGACATTTTCTTATGTAAATTAACATATCAATGTCAATGATGATTACGGGCCATAGTCACACCTAAGAGTTAGGAGTGGACAGAATCGCACCTAACTCACTGGTGTAGCCTATAACCCGCCCCCTGTTTTTAGGTACCTTATGGCACTTAAGAGTGCCATAGGGCTATCTTATCTTACCATGTGTAGTTTCCTTCTTAAGAATGTCTCTCCCCACCTCTCTCCCGCCCTCCTCGGCTAATTGTAATCCCTCCTCCCACATTTACCTAAACACTCCCCAAAACGGCATTGGGCCTCCTCTTTCTAACTAAACTACTGGCACGTAGATTGCGAAAATGACCTACTGAAGCTTCTTAGGTGTGAATACGGCCCTATGACTGTATTTAAGGGATTAGTTTATCTATACATACAGGTGGTCCTGCCATGATGCTTCTTTCATGACATGGTGGGGAAGCTAAATTGTAGCCCATTGGTAAATCATTAAAACTTTGTTTACTTACCATTTAGTAGCTACTGGCGTTCTGCAGAAATCACACAATGGAGCTAACATCTTCAATTCAATTCACAGGAGTCATACACTCTCTGTATAAGACATTGAATGGGTGATGTCAGCTTTATTGTCCGATCTCTGCAAGAAGCCGGTATCTTCTAAATGGTAAGTAAACATAACTGGGCAAAACCGTATCTGATTCTGCAAGTTATAAATCTACACATCAGAAATGCACGCAACTAATAATAATAATAATAATTGTGTGTATTTAATTTTTGTGGTTCTGGCATAAAACTCAGGCTAAATGTAGTATGGATCTGACAGACATATCAGTAGTGAATTTAAAATTTAGTTTAATTGATTTTATTGAATAATTTTAAAAAGTATTGCTGCATATTTTTGTTCCTTTTGTGAATGTAACATTTACATAAAGGTACAAAGCTATGTATCATTTTATGCTTTTAAGTCATGAAGGGGCTAAAATATTACAATGGTGGCTTAAACTACAAATTACACATTGTCTGGCAAAAAAGATTGACTGAAAAGACTTTAGTAATAGGCCGTTCTCTCACTTAGCCATTGCTAAATGCAATCTTCAGAAGAGAGTAGTGTGTAACTTAAGGTTTTCAAAGTAACATTCATGAATATTGTTTATTTCTCTGTGGAACATTCCAAATTCCATTAGCATCCAAGAGAAATTAAAATCACATATAGTAGATAGTTTAGCATGCCTCACGAGGATTTCTGTACCTGTGTATATAACAACTCATTCACATTTGCAAGAGTTCTAATTTTGCACTTTCGTTTATTATGATTATGTATGAGTACATAAATTGTTCACAGTATGTTACATTCCCAGGTTCTATATTCAAACCTTCTAATTTTAGGATTATGTTAATGGATATTAATCCCTTATCATCATAAAAACATACAGAGTGCCCTAAAAAAATGTTACATGACAAATATCTACAACTGATGAAAAAAGAATATTTTTTTTAATTATTTGAATTAACATTTAGGGCCAGATTTACTAAGCTACGGGTTTGGAAAAGTGGAGATGTTGCCCATAGCAACCAATCAGATTCTAGCTGACATTCTCTAATATGCAATAGTTAAATTAGAACTCGAATCTGATTGGTTGCTATGGGCAACATCTCCACTTTTCCAAACTCGCAGCTTAGTAAATCTGGCCCTAAATGTTAATTTGTGTTTAATATTGCAAGATAAACCAAAAATTATACATTTCTATGCATCAAACAATCAGTTTGACAGGTTGTAAGTTCTATACTGTAAATATATTGTGTACTAGGGTTCGAGTAGGTTTAGGGTTGGTGTAACATTATATTCCTAAAACTGTCACAATTGGTGATTTTTACACTGAGCTTTGGCAATACATTGTATAACCAAACCTATACCGCCCAATATAGGAACTTGAACCAGAGCGGCTCCTGACCAATTTGATGGCCTAGATTTCATTCTTTGTTCTGTTCTTTAAATTTATATTTTAAATAATTCAGTAATCCCCTTCCCTCATTAATTGAAATTAGTTTCCTTATTTTCTACCCTAGTCCCCGAATCTAGATTTTTACAGCTTTATTCAGTTGCCTTCTTAGCTGCTTTCTTTGCCCCTATTCCTATTTTCACTAATTACTTATCTTCTACACTCCTCACTTTTTTCTTTTTACCTGTCTTTTCTTTTCCTCTCTTTTTCGTTTGTCTGCTGATCATTTCAAATCCCTCTATCTTTCTAGTACTTCCTAATAACTTTA
>WWET01000991.1:376571-395698 GCA_011038615.1 Limnodynastes dumerilii
GAGAGAGTGAGAGAGAGAGAGAGAGAGAGAGAAAGAGAGAGAGAGAGAGAGAGAAAGAATGGTGAGAGGGGGTGCGGAGGGAGACAGTGAAGGAGAGAAAGAGAGAGAGAGAAGAGATAGAGAAAGAGGAGATAGAGAAATAGAGAAAGAATGGTGAGAGGGGGACGGTGGGAGAGAATGAGAGAGAGAATGAGAGAGGATATAGAGAAAGAGGTGAGAGAGAAAGAATAGTGAGAGGGGGAGCGGAGGGAGAGAGTGAGAGAGAGAAAGAGTGAGAGGAGATAGAGATAGAGAAAGAGGAGAGAGAAAAAGAATGGTGAGAGGAGAGAGAGAGTGAGAGAGAGAGAGAAAGAGAAAGAAGAGAGGAGATAGAGAAAGAGAAAGAGGAAAGAGAGCAAGCATGGTGAGAGGGGGAGCGGAGGGAGAGAGAGAGTTACTTGGGTTCCAAGTTGTCACCATTAAGGCTAATACTGTTTATATATTTTAAACTAATAGTTTTTTAGAATACTGATCAGCTCATCCTCACCTCTTCTATACCTCACCTATACTTACCCAGCCCATCCACACAGACATGTAATGTATTGATGTGGCCACATGATGGTCATGATTTCCTAATATTTATTTTTAAAATATGATCATTTTTGCAACTTATGTCCACTGAAACAGTAAACAATATCTTTTAAGCTGCTGGCAAATGTAGATATAGATTTAATTCTTTAAATATTTTATAAATGCTACCTGTTTCAGTAAATATTTTATTCAATATAATTCTTTTTATTGCACTTTATAAGAGAATCTGGATTGATTGGCCTGAAATTTGAAACAATTGTGAAAATAAAACCCTTACAGTACATCTAGGTGTAAGAGTTAATTATCATAATATCTTCTGTATAAAGTATCCTTCCTATGGCAGATGCATGATTATGGAAGTATCAGAATGTTAATTCATCATAGTGTGGAATGTATGTGTTGCTTGTTTAGCAAGTCAATTAATGGTGCTAATCATATAAATAGTTTTCTATTCTGTTACTTTGTGTGATTTTAAATTGTCCATCAATGGCTATGAATGTTGGAGCAGACACAGGCTTCCATAAAAGAAGGATCAGAAAGTGCACGTGCCACAAAATCACAGACCCTCCAACATGACTCATTCAATTAGATATAAATTAATCCGTTCCTGAGCTTCCAACTGTCACTTACTTGGTTTAAATGAATTAACCGATATTTAAAAAGGATTTGCCTTTTCAAAAAAGGTGGTTACCATAGCAACTGACAGTTGGTAACTGAGGAGCAGAGTACAGTATTTTGTACCTAATGGAATGGGTCATGTTGGAGGGTATGATAATACTACTTTCACATCACCACCCCAGCAATATCCTGGAATATCACAGACCTTGGAATGATCCCTTTCATACTGCAGGAAATTCTAGGACCCGGATCTGCCTTGACAGTGTGATTGGCGGCACATGGTTCCCGGTGAGAGATTTTTTTTTACTATCGCCATATCAATGGTAAACAAATCCCTTCAAATCAGGGTTTTTTGTGTGCGAACCGGGTTTAAAAACCTGGGTTGCACCTTTTACACTGTACCCTACCTGGATCAGGCCTGGGAAAAACCCTTCTTTTCTCCCTGGTCCAATTCCCGGATCATTAGACCCAAGTAGAGTCATGTGGGACCTATAACATCACAGCTCAACCTGGGTTGATAGAGCCTTAAACCGGGTCTAACTGCAAAAACCCTTTTTTATTTAGTGTGATATTATATGGTATAATAGTGCTTCTAATGGGAGAGTGTTGGGGGCAGGGTGCATTCTACACTAAGCTGAAGGGAGGGGTTGAATGTAAACAGTACAATAAGAATGTGCTAAGTATCCCCTGTACTGTCCAGACTTTCCAGGCATTCTCAGTGTAGGTGAGTGGCATTCTCTTAAAGCTAATAGCACAGCGGTGACAATAGTCTGGATCTGGTAAATAGTGTAATTGTGCTAAAAATCCATTCTATTGCTGATGATAACAAGAATGATTTATTTGTATATAACACACCTTACAACTAATATATATATATTTTCATTGAGTTAATTGAAACAAGAGTACTGTATTATATCAGACAGCTTTTCTATAACCCACAGTTGATGACATTTTCCGAGTTTATAATAAAGCATTAATAACTCCCATGATTCCCGGACATAAGTACATTTGGTGACATTGTGATCACTGCAAACATGAATAAAAGTACAAAACCATGCTGTATATTATAGCTCACAGTAGCGTTTGTATATTTATTTGTAGTACAAGCAAGAAAAGAAACAATCTGTTGTTCCGTGGTCCTCAGAGACATGGTTTCACCTTAGTTTATCTTTCTTCAGTGGTTTGTGTAGAAAGGGTAGCAGAGCGTAGCAATATTTGTATATTTATATTTATAGAAAATATATCCGTTTTGTTACTATGATTATTTTGCTATAAAAGAGACTCAGAATAAAGAATTGAAAGTATTTACTGCTTGATTTTAAAATAAAATGAAAAACAAATTAATGAAAAATGTTTACCTCAAAGCATCTGAAGTAGAGTAATAATAATGCCAACATAAGTAAGGAAGCTAGAGGAAATGACGCATAGTAAAACTACATAGCCCAGGATTGCCTGTAGATGGCTTAATGTCACACAACAATACAACTACCACCAGAAATAAATGTTCTCTACAGATTATTAGATCCAGGAGTGAACTGGAGACATAGCAGCTGATCCAGAGTTACACTTAAGCTGGCCATACACTAGAGCGATTATCGGCCTGATCACCCAATTATCGGGTGATCGGGCAAATAATCGCTCTAGTGTATGGTCCAGATCAATTTTTGAATCGCCAAATAAACGAATCAGAAACGCTCTTGTGCGATTATTTGATCTTTTGACATGTTTGATTTAAATCAGGAGAAAGCTCCCTATATTTTAAGGGAGCCAATCAGCAAGCTGAATGGCTCCCTATTGTTCAGAGCTGCTGCTGCTTTTTATCTATGTACAAAGCTCTGAAGGTATACTTTACAGCTGTCAGAGCAGCATAGTATATAGATATGCAGCAGCGGCTATTGCAGGAGTAGTACAGACAGGGAATAGCTGAAAACGCACTGTGTGAAGCGTGGCTTCGGCTGATTCTTATCTGTATTACTACATGCAATAGCCGCTGCTGTGTATCTGTGTGCTATGCTGCTCTGACAGCTTTAAAGTATACCTTCAAAGCTGTCAGAGCAGCTTTGTACATAGATATGAAGCAGCAGCAACAGAGAGCGCTGCTCCCTCCCCTCATCTGCTAGGATTATCAGTCCCAGCAGAGGAGGTGTATGGTGCCGATAATGAGACATTTCCGTAGCGGGAAATCATCCTGTTTATCGGCTCACCCCCTGCTGGGACCGATAATTGTACTAGCGTATGGCCAGCTTTACACCTTTTTTTTAGGTAGACCTAAATAAATAAATTAGAAATACTATGTTCAATTGCAAGGGAGGCAGATTTAAATTGTAAAAGCAGCATTAGAATTGAGAGGTAAAGTTTCTTAGAGCTACTCTAATTGATAGATTAAACATAACGTTATGCCGTGTATGAGTTCTGTGTGCAAAAGTAAAGTATTTTCCTAGCATGCAAAAGAATTAATTAGCTCCTCTTACATTGCAACATTGTTTAGCCGAGCTGTACACTTGCACTTGTTTTACCCCTACTTCCAATCTCTGGATCAGCCCCATGCAGTTACACTGCCATAAGCCTTTACTGAAATGTGTGGATCAGCGATCCGTACGGCCACTGATCTACTCATATATGTCAATACTCACCGCCACTATATTTATATGCTTCCCAGCGCCCACGTTGGCAGCAGAGAGGAAGCACAACCTATTTCTACTGAAATGGCAACGCACGGAACTAAGTTCCGTACGATTCTAGGTACGTTAGCGTTACGTTCGTAAAACTAACGTAACATCCGAATGGCGCACGCGCCCCTCAGTCAAATTACCTTACTTTCGCCACTTTGCGTGCGTAAGTGGGTGCAAGTCTAGATGCAGCCCTTGATGTAGATAAAGTGAAACATAAAGCAAATGAACCTACTATTCAATATCTTACTGATGCGACCACGCCTTTCATGCTGAATGTATTATACTGGATGTGACCCAGATAGCGTGGACAGGTAAGTAATAGCCTAGTCCTTGGTAGGTGAAGAAAGAAAGAAAATACCAATAGAAATTAGGGTTATTTAAAAATAAATAAATGAGATGGTTTCAGGTTAAATCTACGAAGCCAGCTGGTGAACCTGGAAGCAACATCTGGCTGGTCTGTAAACAATTATGTTACAGATAATTCAGAGTGGAGTATCTGTTGCCCAGGAAACATGAGCATTATGCCAAGGGGCTTCACAGAATCTTGCATGTATAGGCCCATATGCCTCCACAGTGGGACTTAAAAAAAAGGGGTGCTTATTTTTTATGATTGCTATCTACCTATGTGAAGGGGGGCTATGCATGTGTTTAACAAGTATGTTAAGGCAGGCTATCCTTATGTTTAAACTATTATACATTTTTCCATGTCATGGAATTAGTGTTGTTTAATAATTGTTTAATCTGCAATTTGCACCTGTTAAAATAATTTTAAATGCACAGGTATATAGTTGTTTATAGTATTTAGCACATTGGACAGAAATTTACATTTGGAAAAAAAAAAAATATTTATATATATATATATATATATATATATATATATATATATATATATATATATATATATCACAAAAATACAATAAATATATATATATATATATATAGCAAATCAATAATCAGATCCAATGTTTGAGTTCTAGCTCAGACTTTCATGAGGGATAACCAATACATGACAAAAAGTCTGAGCTAGGTCTGAAACATTGGATCTCAATAAAGGAATTTGATTCCTTTCATCTATAAGACCTGGAGTGCCAGTATTGATTTGCCTCTTGTTGATACCCACTGACTACAGGCACCCAGGCAGCTATTTATGCTATCTTTGTGAACACTTGATATAAATTCCGCACACCAAAAAATCAATTAATAGTCGCTTTAAAGTTTCATATTAATCCAAGGTAACATGACACAGTAATCATAAAGGCTAATGTAGAGACCACAGAGATTCAAAATTGATAGGCTGTTGAACATCATAAAGCATGCCAACAGAAGTCCATAAATAGGTATAGTCCCAATAAGTATCAGATACAATAGTACAGTCCATATATACCGTCCATAATAGAAGCTGGTCTACACTGAGAAGTTCCCCGACCGCTGCTCCTTGCTTAAGGGGTGTGCCAATATGAATGAGTGCACACCCATTGAGAAAGGAGCATGATTGCGTTTCATGGTGCAATTAACCTCTTTAATATAATAAATTGATAAAAACACAAAACCCGCATACCAAATAGAATGTGTGTGCGTATATATATATTCTGATTTTGCTGTAGATTGTATATATTAGAGCACTGTATTTGTACATTTAGAAGCAATCATATAGTAATAATATTGCAGGATACAGTAATGTGGTTTTAAACGACTGACCATCAATTGCTTTTACTTAGTAAAGGAGCTTATTTTGTTACATCAGAGCATGATTCCTTTACAAAAAGACCCATGTGTAGAAGGTTGCAAATAGATCCTAAGGGATTTAAGCAGCCTAGCTAGATTTGTGCCCATCTGCCCCTATTAGCACAGTGGTTGGGAAAAAGCTAACACAAGCTAGATCTCATTTTATCTTTCTCTTGAAATTACAGCAAATGTGTTTCAGTAAACCCAAGCTTTGCTGATTGCTTGTACGGTGTTTCTCTGAAAGATTATCTTACCTTCAATCTTTCCAGAGAATAGTGCTTGCATTGATTGACCCTGATTTACAGTGTAAGCATTTGTCCAATAGAGGGTTTGCTTTATATCAGCTCAGGTGATTGAGTTGATGATTTCCTGTTTGCTTTTTACACTGGCAATATCAATTTACGAACTTCACTGACCTCTGTCTTATTTTGAAATGTCTTTTATTTACAAAACTATATATATATATCCGCAGCTAAAGAATACAAACATTTCCCCATGACCAGCCAAAAAGGGGTCGCTTTTAAAGCATTTCAAAATATAATTGTCAGCCAATTTCCATATAATATTCAAGATGGAATAACAGTCCTTGGACATGGTTTAGGCTGCAACATATTTGCTTTTTCTGGTAATTTTTCCTGCTTACAAAAAATTTGCAGTTTGCAATCTAAAGGTATTAAGCACATTTAAGCCGATTCTGCACACTGTACATTATATATATTGTGTTTTAAAAACAACTTGCATGCAGTATTAACCATTGTATATACAGAGAAGTCAGCCTGGATTTTAAAAATGTTACATGTCTTATTAAGCATATACTTTGCTTGCAGTGTGTGTGTGTGTGTGTGTGTGTGTGTATGTGTGTGTTTTCTGTAAATGCCTACAAAAGAAAATATCTATACAGATTTGACACTTAAGTCTGCATTTGCTTTAGGCAGTTCATATTACAAAATCATAAAACCCAGAAATATCCATGGGTTAAGTGCCCCTGGCAAAGTAAGGAACTGGCGACAACCATTACCCATTTACTCCTAGCACTCCCATCATGTGCCTCCAGCCCCACCCCCCAGTACTCCTATCATGTGCCTCCAGCTCCCCCCCCACTACTCCCATCATATACCTCCAGCCACCCCCAGTACTCCCATCACAGGCTCCAGCTCCCCCCCCCTCTAAAGGTTTTCTTACCTTACCTGTGTCCTCCGAGCGGGACTGCAGCTAGAATTGAAGTCCCACATTGGCCGAGACTTGCAAGGGAAATTAAGTCCCACGGTCACAGAGAAGCCTGAGACCGTGGGTATCCTAGCAACCAGCCAGCCCTCATTTTAAAAGCATCCAGCCGCAGTCTGATTCCAGACTAGCGCTGCACTAGACGACACTATCTCTTAGCCATGGGTGGCTTTGCCAGGCGGTGCCTCCTTTGACTGGTGCCCCTGGCGGGTGCCATCCTGGACAAGGGGTAGATACACCTCTGCAGGTGTTTACATGGTGCAATGGGGCATTACAGTGAGGAATATCATAATAGGGAAGGCAATGATGGACTGCTTTACTACAGTAGGGAAATTGTATTAACTATTAACAGTATAGTTACTGTTACTTTTTAGAATTGTGATGGTAATGTTGGGGCTATCACCATCAGTACTTACAGCTCAGCGTTGCTGCCACAATTAATGATGTAAACAGAGTTTGGTATCTGTTAAGAGTACTTGGATAAAATTCGCAGGAAACCCTATGCATGAAGGAAACCCTGCACTGAAAGTAGGTGCACTACTTAACCCAGCAATCCTGGCTGCCTGGCTGCTTCAGTGACAGTTTAAATCCGACTATTACAAGAATTTGGCCCTTGGTTTGACATGCTGTAGGTTTTCTTCTTGGACAATAGTAAACAAATGTTTTATTTATTATATTTTGTACGAGAAAAAAATACTCCTCCTCAAAGGAATAAAGTTCACTCTGATTTGTCAAAGCATGGGAAAGCTGCTATTTCTCTGGGGCATAACCGTGATCATTACAAAAGTACAATTGTCAATGCTTGATATAATGCGTTTCAATGTTGGTCTAATATGGAACTGCAAATTATCATCTTGCAAGCTGCCTCTTAGAAACCTCTGGTAGAATGGTAGAGTCAGGGTCGCTATCATCAAATGCAGGGCCTAGGACTTAGCCACGGGAGCTCCGCCCCTAGGTGATGTCATTGGTGACGTCACATAGGGTGGGGCACTTCAGACACACTTTAACAGCAGGCCGGTGCACAGGGAAAAACTTCCCTGCGTATTGGCCGGCTACTGAATAGCGCTGAGCAGCAAATATTGGCGGGAGGATACTGCTGATACCTGCTGCTACAGAGCTAGGTAAGTATCGGCGGGCTCCCATCAGGTCCAGGCCTGGGACAATAGTCCCAGCTGTCCCCCTCTGATGGTGGCCCTGGGAGTAGTATTATCTGAAACTCTATACCCAAAATGGCAGTTGCTAAGATCAATTTATGACAGGTGCATGAAAGGCCGGGGGGTAATCTGCTAGCAACAGAAACAAAGGAAAGAAAAAGCCCAGCAACACTGCCATCAGGGCCAGTGCTAGGGTGTTCGGCGCCCCCCTGCGAACTTTAATTTTGAAATTGACACCAGTGACCATCCTAGATTATAGTAAACGTCATCATACAACACAATTGTACCCACAATAAAACAAAGCAAATCATAGTCACCACTATACAATAATGTCCTAGTCTTCACTATATATAGATTTATATCCCCCACCCTGTCTTTCTTAGTATCCCCATCATGTCTCTCTACCTCCTAGTATCCCCCATCATGTGTATCCAGCACCCAGAAACCCCATGATTTCTCTCCAGCACCCAGTATCCCCATCATGTGTGTCCAGCACCTATTATCCCACATCACATCTCCAGCACCCCCCAGCACCCAGCACCCCCCCATTATGTGTATCCAGCACCCAGTAACCCCATCATGTCTCTCCAGCACCCAGTATCCCCCATCATGGCTCTCCAGCACACAGTATCCCCACCATGCCTTTCCCCCCATGATGTGTATCCAGCACCTATTATCCCCATCATGTGTATGCAGTGTGCCCCCTCTGTGTGTCCTGCCAGTCTGTCTGTCCCCTCTATGTGTGTCCTGCCAGTCTCTGCTCCTTCCCAGCCTGGTTGCAACATTGAACTTACCTTTGATGTCCCTCTGGCGGTTCCTGCGGCAGTGTCAGGCTCTCTCCACCACAGCTGTGCCTCTGGCTCTCTCCCTCGCGTCGCACGCTGCATCTAAGGTCACCACAACGTCATTATGCAGCGCACACCGCAGGGAGACAGCCGGAGTCACAGCTGCAGGGGAGAGAGCCTGACACAGCCGTAGGGACCGCCGACAGGACCAGCGGCAGCGGGAGAGTGTGGCGGGAGGGAAGCAACTCTCTGGCTTAACGCCCTCCCGCCACGCTTACCCCGCTTATCGGGTTCCGCCGGCCCTGACTGCCATTACCCAGTAACAGACTATACCATAATCTATAACTGTCTAACACTGGGTGCACACTTCCAAATTTTTCTAATGGTAGATAGTTTTAAATGATTATACTCATGAACAGAAGTCACGATCAGCTGCACGATGCCTCTGTAAACACTACACTAGATTTGCAGGAAGAAGTGTCCCAAATCCCCCTGTGGAAACAATATGCCCGCTCACAAAGCCAGCTCTACTGATGGAAGAGGAATCGTCTGAAACAAGGTAAGAAAAGCATACACACTACACTTTTCTAATGATATTGTGCCGCCGTTCATTGTGTAAATTAGACAGTCTATAAAATCAAATCAAACGATTCAATGTGCTTTGAAACAATATCTTTTGATTGTGGATGGGTACACACTTGCACAATATCATTCAAATTTTTATCATGTGACTGAAACAGTGATTGTGTGAAAAAAGTGTAGTGTGTACCCAGCTTAGACTTCTCTCCTCCTATCTGTTATTAGCAACAGTCTGCCTTGCTTTGCTTAAGCAGGATTGCAGACTCTTCTGGAATATCCAGGAGACTCAAGAAATTCGGGCAGTTCTCCCGGTATCCCTGGAGAGCTGGCAAATCTCCAGCAGAGGCAGAAGTCCTGCCCTCCTTCCTGGCAACACTAGTATTCCTAGGGTCAGATTTACCCCTTAAACTCCAACCCCTTACTATCAATACCCATTTTACTTAGTTTTACTAGGGATGCGTCATAAAGTCCTGCCCTGCCTCTAGTAACACTAAGGGCCAGATTTACCAAGCTCCAGGAATGGAAAAGTAGAGATGTTGCCCATAGCAACCAATCAGATTCTAGCTCTCACTTTCCTATTACATGCTAGAAAATGTCAGCTAGAATTTGATTGGTTGCTATGGTCAACATCTCCACTTTTTCATTCCCGCAGCTTAGTAAATCTGGCCCTTAGTGTTACTAGAGGCAGGGCAGGACTTGATGACGCATCCCTAGTAAAACTAAGTAAAAGGGGTATTGATAGTAAGGGGTTGGAGTTTTTGGTGTGATTTGCATAAAGGTCATCATTACGCTCCACCCCCTTGCAGTGCATCTATGGCTTCCCTGAGGGATCTCTCGGTGAGAAGCAATGAAAAGTCGGCAGCCCTGGGTTTAAGTCAGGGTTGCCAACTTTTTACAGTTTCCCTCCGGGAGAACCCGGAGAGAAGCCATATATTTTGCAAGGGGCGGGGCTTAATAATGTGATTTATGTAAATCGTGTCATTAAGCCCCACCCCTGTCAATCACTCCTGTACTCTCCAGCGTTTCAGGGGATGGACGGGGCTTGATGACATCCCTAGTAACGCTAGGGTTTACAGGAGTAACTGATGGCTGGTGGGGCTTGCTGGAGCTTTGCCGGCTCTCCCGGGATATCTATCATTAATGCTGTTTCCTCTCCTGCGTTCCACCTCTGCTTACCCTTTGTGCCAATAAGTACACAAAAGCAAATTTATACGTGTCACCTTCACATACATGCCCTCACCCGCACATACATCGTCATCCTCATTTTCACAATACTTAGCATCTCTTGGTGAATAAATGGAAATATTTTAAAACAAAATACAAAATCTAAATATACAGTTTTTTGTTTTTTTTAGCATGTGCAAAACTTCAACAGTTGTAATTATTGTGCTTATTAATGATAATTATAAGGTGTTTCACTGACAAGAATGCAAGCTCTTAGAGACCCACTACCACTGCTTGCATAATGTATTTTTATCTATGCACGTTGAATAGAAATTTCTGCAGCCAATAGGGGAGTAGCTACTTTAATCTGCATGTAACATAGTACTACTGACTGAGTCTATACATTGTGGTGGTGAAAATTTAAGTGCCTGTAAATGTAGGGGCAAAACTCCTGCAGTGCAGACAGAGATCAGTCTTTATAATCACAGAAATATTCACAATGTACATTGACTATTGGGTAATGCAATGCCCAGTAAAACCCCCCAGCAGAATTGGCCTAATTCAGACTTAAGATCATTTTACATACGTATTTGTACCTAAGTTACGCATTTCTAAGGATAATGCACTCCCCCTGGCACTCTCCTCTCACATACATAACTTAGCTGACTTACGTGTTCAGAACCCTGCCTTAACTTTTCCTAGGCGTATGTAACGCCTTGTCGTACATAAGTGCCTAACCCAGCCAATGCTGCCCTTCATCCAAAATGCATATTTTCAGCTTTTGTAGGGCTGGCACGTAATATACATCAGACTTACAATGAGTAACATCGGCCGAGCGCATGTGCAGTGCGTTCCCACAGTCATTATTGGCTGTTGTTATTTAGTCTGAATCAGACCCTATGTTTGGTTATAAGCTGCTGTCAACATTTTGCCTGTCAACATATAGTACCTGCTGACATTTTGACTGTTGTTTATCTTAAATGTTGACAACCAGTTATGAAGACTGGACCGGATCTATTCGACCGCAAGACAGACAAATTCTGCTCTCTAGATGCAGAATTCGGTTGTCTGGCTAGCAATGGGTATGCAAAATGTTCCGTACGTCTGAAGATCCGTCCGACAGAGCAATATATCCCCTCTGACTGCCAAAATTCCGTAAGATGGGCGAGCGGAGCATGAACATTTTACTATCTTGGAGGGATTAAGGGGTTGCGTATGAACTGCTGATGAGGTTTAGGATCCGGTCCACTGTTACTGGTTAAATCATTAAAAAAATGTACACGCATACATATTGATAGCAGGACAAAGTCCTCATGATGGGCTGTATTCAGAGATCCATATTTACGAGAAGTTCCGTGTGTATTTTTAGGGACATTTCAACTGCGCATGCGTCGTAACTAAATTTACGCTATCTACGTTGAATTTACGCACGGAAGTCCATTAGGCAGGGACTTGTGAATCGCATGTGGGAAGATCCGTACGGAGGGGCATGTTTATAATCCGTCCGGAGAAAGATGGGTGTAAGTGGGTGGGAGGAGGCATTTAAATGACCATTTGAGGGCGAGGTGAAGGCGCGGTTACATAGTTGATGAGGTTGAAAAAAGACAACAGTCCATCAAGTTCAACCTATTTTGGATCTCCTGTGATCCCTATCTTTATATTTGAAGTTAATCCATATAAAGCAACCTCCACTGTTGCAATCATAATAAATAAATACATACATTTCTACCTTGCTCCACTACTGTCCTTTATTTAAATTAGCGGTCCTGGTAACCCTGAATGTCCTTTTCTGCTAAAAATGTATCTAATCCTTTCTTAAACATATCCAGTGAATCTGCCATCAAAACCTTTTCTGGCAGTGAATTCCACATCCTGACTGCCCTTACTGTGAAGAACCCTTTCCTTTGCTGTTTGTGAAACTTCTTTTCCTCTAACCTTAGTGGGTGCCCCCGTGTCCTGTGTACAGTCCTTGGGGTAAAAAGTTCCTTTGAAAGTTCTCTGTATTGACCCATGATGTATTTGTATATATTGATCATATCTCCTCTTAGACGCCTCTTTTCTAAAGTAAACATGTCTAAACTGGCTAGCCTTTCCTCATAGCTCAATGACTCCATACCCTTTAACAATTTTGTTGCCCTTCTCTGAACCCTTTCTAGGGTTCCAAAATGTCTTTTTTATGGATTGGTGCCCAGAACTGAACTGCATTTTCGAGATGAGGCCTCACCAATGATTTATATAGTGGCAAAATTACACAGTCTTCCCTTGTGTCTATGCCCCTTTTTATGCAGTTATGTTAGTTAGATACACACGTACGGCAGCAAAATACACACAGAATGGCACACTTAAATGTACGGGTGGGTCGAGGCAACCGTAAGTCACCGTGCCCCGTCTGTGTGAGGGGAGTGTCATGGGTGTTACCTTGCTACGTCCGTGCGATTATTTGCAAACTTTTCGCGGACGGTTCTCTCAATACGGCCCGATAGTCCAATGTGAACTCCTTCTCAAAGGCTGAGTTAAAAACTGCTGGTCAGCATAACCATAACCTTCATATTTTTATTCAACTTGAATGCTTTACTCACAAATTAACTACGTCATTGGCTGTGCAGAACTCATTAGTATAGCCCAGGTGACTACATTAGTTAATTAAGGGAAGCGGGTCCTCTTCTGACTGGTATCACTGAGCATAGAGGGAGGAGGTCATAAAACCTGATGTTAGAGACATTGCAGACTGCACAATGTCTGATACTTTTGTTCTGTTGCATACTAAAGTAACCAGCTATTTTCACTCTTAGGTTATCAAGTGGGGCAAAGTCATTGCAGAATTTATAGAGGTCGCAAAAAAAGCTTATAGACAAATCTGTCACACAACCAATGATTAATCTGTCTATGTAAAAGGTTTTTATAGTGCATTTAAGCACCAGGAGAAAATAGCTTTAATTGTGCAGCCAGAAAGCTTTTGGGGACTTTCCCGGCAGTTCATGCAACAACTTATCCCACCAGGTAGTAAAAGCAGTAAAGAAAAAAAAAGATCACCTTGTTTACGTTCTATGTAATAAATGGAGAAAGGGAGCATTGTAAGAACTTAAAATCTATATATATCATATATGTGCAGATGTATGTAACTAATTCTCTGACTTTTATTTTAAAGATAGAAAGTTATGAATAGTTACTGGGTAATTACGAGAGTGCTGGGGCCTCCTATTTGTATTTGTATATATATTATTTTATGCAATGTGAAATGTATATAGATCTGTATTGTGTATTACTAGAATGTTAGTGGCTTGTTTGTTGTTGTTCCATTATAGCTCTTTTGCTAAAAGGGATGCGGTTTCCAGTCCAGCTGAATGGCAGCAGTTTCACTGACAAAATGCTAAGTAAATGAGAAACTTGCTTTTGGGAAGGGGTAACTATTTCTACGCATTCCCAATAGTGACAGGCTGCGGGGGCTGCAGCGGGCTCTGGTTAGAGTTAGGGCTCCAAAAGGGAGGGTTAGGGTTAGGGCTTAAGGGAAATTTAGGGTTAGGCTTCAAGACATGAAGGTTTAGGGCTCAAAAAGGGGAAGGTTAGGGTTAGGCTGCAGGAAACAGAGGGTTAGAGGTAGGGCTACGATGTAGGTTCTTATCATGAAACCAAACCACTGGTAGAATAGCATCAACCTTATCCAGAGTGTTAGACAGGTTAAACAAACACCTGTGTAACAAGTTAGTGCAGACATACGCAGAGTAAACACGCACTTTGATACACAGGGCGCAATTTCATTACCTTTTATTCTTCAAGCAAGTGCATTTTTCATTCCAACTATATAACACCATTACAGTGATGAAAACAATGGTAACCCCATATATGTAAAGGGGGTTTAATAATGGGACTCTAAATACGGATCATTATCTTGTCAGATTAGTGGAAAGTCACTTTATAATTGAGCTTGCATAGTTTTGGTTGGCTATGGATAGCAAGTACTTTTCTAGGATCTATTTGCCAGATCCTAAACTACGTACGCTAGTGATTTTATGCTAGCCGCTGACGTAAAATCGCCCATTAGTATTTACTGCGCATGCAAGGAAACGTAACAAGCACTTAGGTCTGGATCCGGCCCTATGGACCTGATTTACACTTAAGAGAGAATTTGCAAACGTACCTAAATATATGCATGGACGAGCACCGTAAGAGCGATTTAGAGATGCGTAATATGAAGTTAACCACACCCCCCCATCTTGGGACTGCCACGTATGGACGGTTCTCTAGGTGTGGGGTTTAGATATGTTTCCTAATTGTGAATCACATGGAGGCCATCTAGGTACTAGTTAATCAGCATTCACTTAACCGCTACTAAATGCAAATTAACAACTGATAACTTCCTTATATTTATCTCTAAAGTATTATCTGAGTATTAAATGTACATTGTAAGTTTAACCATTTGGATGCTTTGGAGCAACGAGCTACCTGTGTATGCTAACTGCTTTTTATAATATTTGATCAATGATGGTTTTTATTTTAACTCTATTATATGATAATTAATTTTAATCAAATTTAAAAAATAAAACATTATTTTAATGTTTTATTTAACAAAACTAATTTTTTTTTTAAATGACAAATTGTATTATTAATACAATTTAAATTTAGAATTAAAATGATTCACATTAATGTAAATAGAAATGTTTTGTAGAGTGTTAAAGGTATAATGGCATCAAAAACATATAAACTAGATGCATAGGCAAGCACCAAACCATACGTAAATCAACTTAAGAGTGGCAGAGTGCTTATGTTTTTCCGTGCTTATGGTTGCTTCCGCAGGGCACTTCTACTTGTGAATCAGTCCTAACTTTGTTGGAACGCCCATACTGTACATTAGTAGCCTGCGTGCTGCTCATTTGCATTGACAGTCTTGCCCCTCTAGCCACGCATGCGGGACTCATGCTGTGCCGATGCGTGCATCATTCCTAAGCCAGCCGTCCGTGTCTGTGAATCAGTTGGCCGTGGTTTCTGTGCTTATTTTTCAGTTCTAAGCATGTGCAGTATATCTGCAAGTAAAAATACGCACAGAGATTCTGCACTTACTGAAGTGTGAATATGGTCCTATGGTTCTGTCATTGGGGAGTGTTGTTAGTTCTAGGTCTGCCTATAAACCAGTATCCCAGTTCATTTGACATCACAGGATCATCGCCAGTGGAAACCTGTAAAAGTGCTGCAAACATCAAGAATACAATGATAATTCAGTCAGCTGAGAGTCTTGAGCTGGAGACAAGGCACCACAACTGGAGCTACCAACTAAACTTTGCTGACGGGTAAAACTCTTTACTGTACCTTGTTTGGTTTACAGTATGTAATGTTGTTCTGTAGGTACTGACATAAAAAAGTTCATTTCTATATATGAACACAATATTTAGCATGATGCGATTTGTATGCCCATCAGGATGACAGGGTACCGATAACTCATAAGTGTCTTCATATTGCACATGGAAAGCAACATGAAAAAGCTTTCTAAAAAATTCAGACTTGATGATTGTGATTCTTTTATGAACGTTCCTTTGTAGTCAGTGAGGAGTATGACCATGCTGACGATCATGTGTGTGGCTTCTCAGTTATATATTTGCCCCCGCTTCTATCAGAGGATTTTTACAAACCCAGGGAGGGGCTGCTGAAAGTTCTGTTGCTGACAATAGATTTGTGGCAGCTCAGTTCTGGATTTATAAGAAAACCAGTAGTCATATAGCTCTATAGTTATAAAGCTGCCAGTCCTCCCCTGTACTCCACATGTTTTAAATTGACTACCCTAAAGAAATGAAAGTATGGCTTTAGACATTTTTAAATGGCTTTTAACATACCAATTAAAGACCTTTAATAGAAACTGTAAATGTCCTTCCATAAATGACATTATTAATAAAATGTTCAGATTCTCACATTATGGTAACAAAACTCCCCATAGTGAGCTATGAGTCATACCCATGTTCCCATTCAGGATACTATTACGCTGCATTCCTCATGGTAAACACAAGTACTAGCAGCAGATGGCTATAGGCATGATTATTTTTCATTAGAGGGTCATCTGTATCACCTATATTGAACAATTGCATTGCCCGGGTTTTATATTGCTTAATGTCTCTTATATATCATTTGCACACACACACATCCCCATCAAACACTAGTACCTGAGCGACAATTATGTGTGACACATTTAAAAGTTCTGACTGAAGCTACAAAAGAACAAAATGCTTCAAAACTATATTTAATAGTTGTTTGCACAAAAGGCTTTCTCCCAGAGCCTGTTTATGCAAGTATTTATTTATGATAAATGCTTTATGGATTTTAGTTTATTATACAAAATAAAATTCTATAGACAACATAAAATAGAGCTATAGGCATAAGACACAAAGTAATCATAAGTAATTATTTGAACACATTTGAAAATATGGAGAATATTTATTCAATCAGAATCTTTGTCAGAAAAAGGTAAATTTGATGGTTGATTATGAACACAGAACACTAGTAATGTGGGACATGGAAATAGGAGTCTCAACTTCTGGGCAGTTCAGTCACATTGCATTAATCAATCGGAACACATTTTGAACCATCCAGACATTCAGAGGAGTGACAGTTCCTGCATTTGGGTCGTGTTTAGGTTACAAGTGGGAATTACCTCTAAGTCAATAGTATTTTCATCTTCTCTGCCTGAGACCGAAGAGTTAAGGTAGCCCCTGTTTGCTGGATGTCAGTCAATGTGAGTGCGTTTAATCCCACAGAAATCGAAAGGCTGTATAAGAGGTCAACAATAGACTTTGATTGGATGCTATAACTGCTGAGAAACCAAAGGTTTAGAAAGACTGTTTTTTCAAAACATGTTGTTATGGTAGCAAAGTCAGAAAATATGAAAGATGTCATATACGTATTATCAGGATGCTCTGATTGAGTATGAGATCCTACCCGAGTCCAGCAAACACCCAGACCCTTCTCAGAGACTTCTATTTAAGCTACCAAAATCTTTCATGAGAACATACAACCAGGTTGTTTTTAAAGAGTCCCAGTCTTTCTCAGTGGCTGGTACCCTTACCTTTCCCAGGTGACCTAACAGTCAAAAACAATGGACCAGATCCTGAGCTACGTACGCTAGCCGCTGACGTAAAATCGCCAATATGTATGTACTGCGCATGCATCCGGCAGATGTTACGCAATGTAACTTCAACATAAATACAAACAAAATGGCGTGTCTTCCATACGACACCCGGAAATACGCTTTGTAGGCGGAGGGAGGCATTCAAATCATACAGTATGGGCAGGGTTAGGCTGTTACATACGTCAATGCATTACGTACGTCCTTACTTACGCTTGGAAAAGTTAAGGCAGGGTTTGGCAAACGGAAATCGAGTAAAGTATGTACAAGCGAGGGGAGTGCATAGCACTTACGATAACGTAAATACGCTACGCCAACGAACGTGAAAACAGCTTAGGTCTGGATCTACCCCAATGAGTAAATATGGGGAACAAATGCTAAATCAGCTTCTGAGTATCCCCTGTAAAGCTGGAATCTAATCTGTGGGGCACTCTTTCAGAAAGGCGGTGAATTGACTTCATAGGTATTTCCAGCATAATGCATAAAAAGCACCATTCACAAAATGTGGGAGCAAGTTTTGCAATGTTTAATGCACCCTTCAGTTACACAATGTAAATTCACCTTAGCGTGTCATCAACTGGTCATTTGCACACAGTGAAAATAAGCTAATCATTGAAACTTTGTTTATTTTATTCTGGCTTCCTACAGAAATCAGACAATGGAGAGATACACTCTTTCTGTAGGACATTGAATGGGTGACATCAGCTCCATTGTCTGACCTCTGTAGGAAGCCGGTAGCTGCTAATTGGTAAGTAAACAAAGGTTTAATGATTTCTGAAGCCCTATTCAACTTTTCCCAGCAGGTGGGTCCACCATGCATGCAGTTTCCCACCATGTATGTAATTTTCCCTGATCATGGGTTTAACTGAGCACAACTGTAGTAATAGCTGCTCTATCAACCAATTTGCAAGCACATGGATTTCTTACTTTGGAAACAAAAATTTATAAAAGACCATGGCGGCATACCACAGCTTATTAGGAATACTTAACCTTTAATGAGGTCCTTTCAAATATACTATCTTCTACTTAATTTTACATCTGCTTTTCTTTAAGGATAGATTACCATTGCCAAAAGATTACAGCTAAATCTTTTTACTGGTATTATATGTGTATGGTAATGATCCAGAGATAAAGGAACACACAGAGGACACAGTATGATTCTGAGAAATGTTTCTCTCCATACATAAATAATATTCTATTTTTATTTCATTTTAAATATGTCTCCTAAATGCTGCACGAAGCACTGGGGTAATGCAACATGTAAGCAATTGTTAGTATTAACTGATTTTTACCAATGTATTGCGTAAGAAAATGAATTCATTTTCTGGATGCTAAAAAGTTTGGGATGACTCATTGGGAGATGCTCTCCTTAAAACCTAAAATATTCAATATCGAATCTTACAGACATGCTAAACACAATGGGCCATATTCAGACCCCTTGTGTTCAACGTATGCGCGGAGGTCTGGAACGAGTCTGGGTCCCCACAGCCTAACCCTAAGTCCCCCCCACAGCCTAACCCTAAGTCCC
>WWET01000991.1:403206-414984 GCA_011038615.1 Limnodynastes dumerilii
TTTCACAAATCCATGCTGATTCCCACTAATAATCTTATTGCTCATCAAGAAATCCTGTATATTATCCCTTAGAATACCTTCCAGCAGTTTTCCAACTATTGATGTCAGACTCACAGGTCTATAATTACCCGGTTGTGATCTTATTCCCCTTTTATTACCCGGTTGTGATCTTATTCCCTTTTATTCCAGAAGTAAATAATAAAATTGTTGTTAAAAAAAAAATATGATACTGTATATGGACAACATTATGTCACGTTCACCATTTGGGGCTTGATCCTGATTAGCACATTATGTGTGACATACATCTGAATGCAAAACATTGGCAGGCTACGTGCAGTCCAAAGTCACACACAGCTGTAGATCAGGAAGCCAATGCACATATGGCCTGAAGTGTATGGGCACAAAAAATTCATACGTCCCAAGTGTCCCGATTGGAGCGGGACAGGCCTGCATTCGGGGAACTGCCTTACAACTTGTCCCAAGAGATCAGACTCTCCGGACAAAGCTTTTTGTTGTTGTTTTTAAAGCCTGTGCCGCGGTATATGCGGCAGGGCTTGTTACTGAACTTTACAAGTAATACAGGGCTCCTACGGGAGCCCCGTAGGACCAAATTTGTTACTGTGAATGGCAGTGACCTAACCTATACGGTCGCTACAATTCAAGAAAAGGGATTTGGTCCTACAGGGCTCCCAAAGGAGCCCTGTATTACCAGTCCATCACGTGACCGCACCACCAGACGCCAGATAAAGGAAGAAGACATCAAAGGTAAGTTAGATAATAAATAATAAAAGGGTCTGACATGGAGGCTGGCAATAGGGGGCAGATAGTTGCTGGCAGACACTGGCAATAGGGGGCAGATAGTTGCTGGCACTTGCAACAGGGGGCAGATGGAGGATGGCACTGGCAATAGGGGGCAGATGGAGGCTTGCACTGGCAACGGGACAGATGGAGGCTGGCACTGGCAATTGGGGGCAGACATAGAGAAAGGCACTGGCAATTGGGGGAAGACATGAAGGCAGGCACTGGCATTTGGGGGCAGACATGGAGACAGGCACTGGCATCTGGGGGAAGACATGGAGACAGGCACTGGCAAATGAGGGCAGACATGGAGGCTGACAATGGCAATTGGAGACAAACATGGAGAAAGGCACTGGCAATTGGAGACAAACATGGAGAAAGGCACTGGCAATTGGGGGCAGACATGGAGAAAGGCAGGGGCATTTGGGGGCAGACATCGAGGCAGGCACTGGCAATAATAGGGGGCAGACATTGAGGCTGGCGATAATAATAGGGGGCAGAAATGGAGGCTGGCAATAATAATAAGGGGCAGACATGCAGGCTGGACATACAGTATAAACAGGGGCAGACATGCAGGCTGGACATACAGTATAAACAGGGGCAGACATGCAGGCTGGATATACAGTATAAACAGGGGCAGACATGCAGGCTGGACATACAGTATAAACAGGGGGAGACATATGGAGGCTGGACATATAATACGGGGCAGACATGCAGGCTGGAAATATAAACAGGGGCAGACATGCAGTCTGGACATACAGTATAAACAGGGGCAGACTTATGGAGGGTCAACATATAATAAGAGCAGACATATGGAGACTGGACATATAATAAGGGGAAGACATGCAGGCTGGAAATAAAACAGGGGCAGACATGCAGTCTGGACATACAGTATAAACAGGGGCAGACATATGAAGGCTGGACATATAATAAGGGGCAGACATATGGATGGCTGAATAAATAAAATACATAAAAGGGGCAGGCACTAGACCCACTGGTCTGGGTGGTACAAGGCAAACCCACTGGTCTGGGTGGAACAAAACACACCCCCTCTACAAGGCTGCAAAATGTGTCCCTCTTTCGAATTCTCAAATCTTAGGAGGTATACAGTGTAATATACAGTATACTGGAAATGCTGGTTATGATTAGTTAAAGTCTGGATGAGCACCATAGTGTTATAAGATATACTTAGCCTTGTGGCACGGTAAAGAATTAATAATTACACACTTCTCTTACTTTCTCAGTAGTCCATTATGTGTGCTGTTTATAACCCTGAACTTGCACTGCCAAGTACAAGCTGACTACAATACACTGCTCTACAGAGATCTCCTTATACCATTTTTAATAGAGTTGTCTGTGCCATAACATTTTCTGTAAAATGCATGTGCTTATGTTTCTTTTTCCTTTAATTATAACACACATGTCACAATGGTCTATGAATGAACATTCAGCTATTTCTCTTCTGTCCTGCATTTTTCCTTTTTTGTGTCCTGCATTTTCAATACTGCGAATGTTCCAGGGTCATCAGCCAGCAGCAGAATATGGTACAGTATTACAATTATTAATGTGCTTGAAAATAGTAATTATAGTTCATAAAGTAATATGAGTGGCACAGCTAACACTGCAATTTTGGTTATTTGATTATCCAAATAAAGGTCTTTATCCAAAGTTACAACAAAATAAAAGGGGGGGGGGTGTAATCAACTGCAGACTCCTATCCCTTTCAGGTATTGACTCCTTATCCCATGTGCAGTATCAATGACAATGGTGACCCTGGACCTAGATCCATCTCTCTCTACTATTCTCTCTATACTCCTCTCCTTCCTGTGCTCTCTATAACTAGACTCACCATGCATCCTTACCTGATTGGAATTGGCCCACTTTGAAGGTCCTGTCCAGAAGTATTAGTCAGTTCCAAATTGTGTCCTGGGCAGAGACATCCAGTGTCTGATACTCCATCCTCCCTGCTACTTTCTCCCTCCTCCTCCCCCAGAGGAGAGTTTTTCTCTTCCACTCTCTCTAGTCTCCTCTATCATTAATACCACTTTCACATCATCGTCAAAAATTTTGGGTTATTGCCAGGACAAAATCCAACTACCTGGGTTGAGGTGTGGTGTGAAAGGTCCCGTGGTCCTCTACCCGGGTTATTAGAATTAGACATGGGAGAAAAATAACTTTTTTTCCCGGGTCCGACCCACGTAGGGGTGGTGTGAATGGTGTGACCTTGGTTTTTCAACCAGGGTCACAAAGAAAGCTCTTGCTTGGTGTAAGTTGTTAACTATTGCCCTTGGCAACAAGTGTAAACAAATTACACAATGTGATGACTGACACTAATGCCAGGGTAGACATGGGTACTGGAATTTCCAGGGTCAACCCTACAGTGTGAAACAATGTCTGTGACCCTGGGATGATCTTTTGACATGAAATTGTCTCAGGTTCACAGACCTGGGATATTGCTGGGGTAAAGATGTGAATGTAGCATTACTGGGCCTGATCCAGACCTACGCAAATAATACACCCTTGTGCGTAGCATATTTACGCCAGCGTGCCTACAAAGCACTCCCCTAGGCACTCCCCTCGGTCGTCTGTATTTATGCCGTCTTACGCCGACCAAACCCTACCCTAACTTTTTTGATCAGAACCGCGGGCGTCCGTAGGCTACATGCGTAGTTATGGCGCTTAGCACGCCCATACTGTACGATTTACATGCCTCACCCCACCTCCAAAGCGTAATTACGGGTGTCGTATATCTGGCACGCCCCTTCGTTCATAGTTACACTGTGGACCTTAGTCTCATAAGTACATTCAGAGTTTCTGGTCGTAATATCTGCCGCGCGCATGCAGCGAACATGGAAAACAGCGTTTTTACGACTATGCTAAGCGTAAAAACGCAAGCAGGCGTAGGTCTGGATCAGGCCCAATGTCTCTTTCAGTTTTTCCCCGTCACTCCCACTCCCAATATTTTTTTTTACTCTTCTTAAACTCTTCAGTAATTACTAATCTAATCAGACTTTTTTCTATATTTTTTTTTAACGGCTCTCGTTTGTGAAATGTTGGACCTCCGTCATGAAGGAAAACCAGTATTATCGACTCTCTTCTACCTCTAACTGGCGCTGTTACAAAAACAATCATGTCACACTGGCAGTAAAAGGAGTTTGTCACTGAATATGGAATCTGGGTCTCCGATTCCATCATGGAAGCCTGTTAGTTGGCAGTGAACATGGCAAGTGCCGCGATTTGAAATAGAGCTCAAGTGCCGCGATTTGAAATAGAGCTGAGTGCTTATTATACTGATCTGACTTAGTACCGATATTTCCTAAACTTGTAAATACACGTTAAATATATGTTAAAGTTAATTTTATCGGCTTATAAGAGAAAGGAAGCACTTTATGGTGTTTAAATAATAGGTAATTGGATTGTTCTTGAGAAAGTTTTGCCCCAACTAAAAGCTTTTCTTTTTATGTGTGTCTTATCTTATTGTATTTGTTCCTCTGGCAGACTATGGCGCATGGATGTGGCATAATCCCATTAAGCATTCTGTATTATTTCCTACACTTTATCACCTTTTAAATGAACTGCCTTATATTTATATCCTAATACTCATATTTTCCTTTCAAAGTAAAAACATCAAGCCTTCTATGCACTTAAATAACATTTGTTTATGGACTGCTATTTCATAATATTTAATAATGTATTCTAACATTATAAAATGCACCCAGAAGCTATTCTCTGTACATCCAAAGGATTTTTGGCCCTTTATTTTTCTTTTTAAAAACATTCTCATTTATGCAAAGATGTTCCTTTATCTCAGCAGACTACACTAAGTGATCTGCAGGGTCCATACGGCATCCACTGCTGTTATTGCAGCGCCTGTGAAACTTATTTGACTTGTGAATTTTAAGATGCATTTTGAATGCACAGTCTCCTGAGAGCTACAAGGAGATGGCAAGCAATCCCACAATCCACTTCTCTGCTAGAAAGCATGTCTGGGACGCAAGCAGTGCGCAGTGGAATTGCAGAATGCCTGTAACAATTAAAGATGAGGGTTCTGAAACCTTTTTGTGTTTTGCTTTTAGTTTTGCGGAACCACCCTTACAGGTTTTGATTGTGTTTTTTTATTTTATTAAACACAGTTTAAGAAATGTGAAATTGTGTACTTTTTTTGCAGATTATGGACCGGATTCACATTTGCGTATTGATACGTGTATTCGCACCTACTTCTCTGGTCCCATCCACCGCCCCCTAATGGCATCTGGTCCCATCCCCCGCCCCCCAATGGCAGTTACAAGTGCTATGGGTAACCTTAACTAACCATAAGTAGGATAAATACGCACAGGGAATCCCCAGCCCACCCTCTCAGTCTAATCTGCATCCCTCCCCCCACCCACTTCACCTAACTTCCCACGGAGACTTCAGGCACGCCTCCTCTTACCTAAAAAACTACGTGCAGTCTTTATGTGCCTAAGGGCTACGTGGTTAGCATAGTCAGCATGACTACACATGCGCACATGCTAACTACTAAGAATATGCACCTAAGAAGCCTCTGTTTCTTAGCCTCTCTATGACAGGGGTGAAATTTCTGTCCCTCTCTCGCACATTCTATTGGATGATTGTCATGTCTTTAGCAACATGCTGCATTTTCGAATCACCAATGCAAGTAGGTGTGTCTGCATCCAATAGGAAATGGGCTGAGAGGAAAAGGGTGGGCTTTGGAGAGTTTTAAAAACATCTGCCCTTTAATGGTGGGTGTTTTCTTTTCTGTAGATAGACCGGGGGAGGACTGCTGTACTCTCTGTATGAATATGATACTGGATAGTATACAGAAATAACATAGTTTAACATAGGAATGAGTCCTCCCAACCACACTTTGGTATGCAGTAGGGCTACTCCCTAATGAAATATTGATGATGATGAAAGTATTGGTGGTGAAAATATGCCATGCTGCCGTTCACAACTGCTAGATTAGTAGTGACACTCAACAATTTGCCTGCTTTGGATAAGCATTTGCTGTGAATAATTTAACACTGAACAGGTGCCTAGACGCTTATTGTCCCTACCTCTACTAATTTTGGTGTGACAGACATAACAGATGCCTTGACATATGTTGTCAGGGTTGGAGGAAATATAATTCCACACATAAGAGATATTTTTTATTTGGTCTTTTGCCGAGGCAAAACATGCAATATTTCATGGCATGAGGTGGTAACAGTGTCTCCTACTTTTCTTGGGCATAATATAGAATATAAACCTTTATACTTTGTACAGCAGCAAAACATTCATTATCATCATTACTGTTACATTTTAAATCAGGGTTGCCAACTTTTTAAAGCTTCCCTCTGTGAGAACCCGGAGGGAAGTCATAGATTTCTACAAGGGGGAAGGGCTTAATGATGCGATTTATGCAAATTGTGTCATTAAGCCCCACCCCCTATCAATCACTCTTGTAATCTCTAGTGTTCCAGGGATGGAACAACCATGGGGGATGCTCTGCTCTGCTGTGACTTCACTAGTCCTCACTCTGTTAAAAGAAGCTTTGGTAACATAACAGAGGCCATAAATAGTGGGGCTCCACAACAGTATTGCAGCGCAGGGTCGCTTTCAAATTACCCACTAATTCCATAGTGGATAATTACAGAAAACTGAGAGATCCAGGGCTGTATTATCCCATGACCAGGCCTCTAGGCTTTCAGGTATTTCAGGCCCTCTTCAGCATTTTAATGTTCACCCCACTACAGCGGACAGACTGACCCTGGTGTGGTAGGTACTAGACAGCAGGACATAGCCCTATACCCATTTTTATCCACAATTTGTTTTATATGGTTATTGCGGGGAAGAGTAGAAAGCACCTTTAAAAAAAATTGATAGGCCATTAGTCCCTGCTGGGCCCCAAGGCTTCATTCTAGTCAGCCTTATGAATAATATGTCCCTCTGGTTTAATGTATTTCTCCTTAAAAACATAAATATTGGTCATTCATACCAGTAAAACACACACTTGGGCAGTACACGTTAATGTAAAAGTACAGAACACCTCATATCAACACAATAAGGTGCACTTACTTATTACTTATTGGGCATGTGGAACTTACACCTGTTTACATAGCATATAATGTTAAAATATACCCTGTTCATGTACACATCAAGAAGGCACATGTGTGTATGTGATATTTTGGAAAACATTTTCAATGAAGTTAAGTTGGTTGGTAGTCAGAGCAATTTTACAGTACAATGAGTTCAGTATTGAAATTATTGCAGAATTATTCAAATGACCAGACAACTACAGAAAGATTGAATATATAACCATTTCCAAACGCCAAGAAGAGCAGGCCTGTAGACTTAAGAAAAAAGACTGTCTTGTTTTATGTAGCCGTTACAGAAAATTGCATTGGAGTATATTACCCAATTTGTAGCAAAATTAAAAGAAAGTAATTTTATGATCACCCTACAACCTTGAGACATAAGCTCCCTAAGGCAATGTAATTCACAGCTAGATATTTTATGGTATCAATAATCTGCCTCAAGCATTAGAAAATGCAAGAGTACAAAGCAAAAAAAAACCCAAAACATTCTTCTTCCATATATTTCATAGCAGAAGGTTACAGATAAATTGAATTCAGTGTGATGTAGCTAAATAACATACCTTCTAATGTACTGTATAGATGCTGCCAAACATTGGTATAAACATATACAGTTTTCAATTGTAATTAGGTGTAATGTGATGCATTTATGTGTATATATCATCATAGCACAATAGAAAGGGAGAAAACTTGCTACTGTTTCTGATTCCTAAGGCCATACAATTCATAGACGTTGTACACATTTACACAGCCATAAAATACTCAGACAGTATGGAAAAAAAATAAAAAGAAATAAATAAATAAAAAAACAGGAATGATACCATTAACTGAAAAATATTTGGCACAGCCTAGGAGTATCACAGACAACTGGTGGTCAAAGGTAAACACAAGCATTGTACGTAATAAACATAAGTTGACTGCGTTTCATGCAGAATTGCATGTGCTGCGCAGGACATGCTGAAAGTCACCTGTCTTTATTAGTTCTGGATCTGGCCCAAAATGTATATAATATAGGACCGGATATAGGTTTTGAAAAGTTTGCCCTCTTACACATGCAAGGTGCATAAGTGGGCTAAATGTACTGGACTAACTAACGTTACTAACATCGTACGATTTACGTGGGAAGGGGCTGTGCTTCCCCTCCGCCCACCAAGGGTGTGTGGGGGGGAAGCATGTAAATTGTACAGTGGGGGAGGTTTTTCCCACTTCCGAGCAGATCCGCAAATGTGACTTAAGGCTGCCTTTTGGCAGCCTTAAGAGAGGGGAGTTCAATTCCCTCTCTCATTCGGACTCCCGCACACACGGAAAGCGTCTGGATCAAGTCCATAATTTTAGCATAGTCTCCTTCCTATACTGCATTTTAATTAAATATTTATAGTATTTATTCTTTTCAGACTGATTTAATTTGAACTATTTACCTCATGTAATACTTCAGTTATTATCATTCTATCTGAGATTTAAGGATCTGAGGATACTATTCAATGTGTTAATCATGCTCTGTAATTAACCTCTGATATTTATGGCCTTCCATTTATTATTTTTCTGTGTTCTTTTATATACGTAGAAAATATTCAAATTAAGCTCATTTTTGAAATAGAAAATGTATTAATAAAAAAAAGATTTTTAAAGTATGAAATAGTGATTTTCTTTGCCGCGACTGCACTCTTAAGGCTATAAAATAAAAGTTCAACACACTGAAAAGCGCTAACACTGCAGCTTCAAACACATTAAAAGAAGTCCCAAATACTTCAAAAAAATTAACTAAAAAAGTGATGGATTAATACAGTGATTCCCAAACTGTGCGCCCCGGCTCCCAGGGGTGCCGCGACGCTCTCACTGGGGTAACTCGGAATGTTTCTATTTCCTATTGTATTCTATTGTATTTTTGTCTTAGGGGTGCCTTGAAAAAAAATATGGAGACCCTAAGGGTGCCTCGAACTGAGAAAGTTTGGGAACCACTGGATTAATATGTTTAAAGTGCTGAGGGTTAGGTACCAATCAAAAACACCAAAGTGGATGGAAAAAATGAACTTTGGTGAGGGTTCTATAATGTATTCCGTATAGAATCTCTGTTAAAGATACTAATAGGATGCCAACTAATACAATAATAAAGTGACTAAATGTAAAGTGACAAAGTGCAAATAAAGTGATTTGTGCAATCAACAAAATGTACAATTGATACAATATACCTAATGGTATCACACGGACTTAAGTGCTAAATCAAGGATAAACCAATGTAAACAAAATAATGGTTAGTGCAAACAGCTTATTTGGTTCAGTGTTGCTGATTAAATTAAGTGGGTGAATCTAGATAAAAGTGCACAGAGCAAAACAATGATTTTACTATAGAAACTCCATATCTTATGGTTATGGGGAAGGGAGGGGGAAAGGGGAATGATCCCTTCAAATATAGTCTTTGTCAAATGTATTACTGTCCACAGTTCATGATTAGTATAAAAGTCTAAAGTCTAAAAATGTGGCATAAAAATAAATCCTCAGATAGGTGAATCCTCCGGTATGACAAATACCTTAAAAGATCAGAAAAAGCATGTTTCATTAAAACTAAACTTTTACTTATATCTTTAAAACAGATGGCAATATACAATATTAAAATGAGAACACACAAAACTTCCCTTCACTCCCCGCCCCCCGCAGCCTAAACCTAAATCCTCCCACGCAGCCTAATCCTAAATCCTCCCACGCAGCCTAATCCTAAATCCCTCCCGCAGCCTAACCCTAAGTGTCCCCCCCAACATTGCCTAACCATAAGACCCAGCTTCCGAAATTGAATGGGTGAGTATGCAAATTGCACGCTCACCCATTCATAAAAATAAAAATCTGAGATGTCTTGCATTTGAAATAGGGACAGCCGAAAAACAGCATTCGGCTGTCCCTAATTCGCATTGCGAGCCACAACAGTATAATTATTAGCAAGTACTGATTTTTTAGCAGAATAAATACATAGGGCCAGATTTACTAAGCTGTGGGTTTGGAAAAGTGGAAATGTTGGCAACCAATCAGATTCTAGCTCTCACTTTTCTGTTACATACTAGAAAATGTCAGATAGAATCTGATTGGTTGCTATGGGCAACATCTCCACTTTTCCAAACCCACAGCTTAGTAAATCTGGCCCATAGAGTGTATTTACCAATATGAACTTAAGCAGTTGATGATGAATTATCAGTTTTATTAAAAAAAAAGTCCTCTTAGGCTCATGCATCAGTGCATGGAATTGAGTTAGTGATTAGTGTTCAGGTCATGTGTATAAGTAGAAACATGAAATAACCACATTGCAAGTCATTTTTTCAATCAATATTTATGCCTAAATCTGCAGCTTCCAAATAGCCTCTCTGTAGACACACCACACTGGCTGCATAGGCTGCCAATTAAGCTTCATAAAGCACAACGGAAAATAATTGACCTGTATTCCAAGACCATTTATCTGTATAATATCCATTTGTACTCTGTCAGCTCAATAGAAAATCATTTCAGTGCAAGTGAAAATATGTTTCCAGTAGTCCAAAGTCTACACATTTCTCTGTGAACACCAGGGCCCAGATTTACTAAACTGCGGGAAATGAAAAGTGCACAGCAACCAATCAGATTCTAGCTGACATTCTATTTTATGTAATTGGAAAGTGAGAGCTAGAATCTGATTGGTTGCTGTGGGCAACATCTGCACTTTTCCATTCCCGCAGCTTAGTAAATCTGGCCCCCGACATTTCTTATAACAACAATTAGTTGACAAATGCAACCTCTACTTTTCACCTTTCATAGGTAAAAAATAATGCATTTAATACACATATTGGTCCGGATTCGCAGTTACGTAGTTTTCGTCGTTACGTACGTTGTTTTAAGAATTAAACTACTACGCATGCGTAGTATCTTATTGACGCTATCTACGTACCATTTCTATACGTAGATTGCGTAAGCGCGGTATTTAGACCGTAGATAGCATAAATAAGCTACTATGCATGCGTAGTAGCTCAATTCTTAAAACAATGTACGTAAGACGAAAACTACGTAACTGCGGATCCGGACCAATATACTGGGATGGTAACTATTGGTGCCTATGGACCAGACCCACACTGCTGACACTATTGGATCACGCCTTATGTGGAAGCACATGGCAAGCCACTCCCCTCTGTCACAGGGAATTCTGAGGCTTTACCTTACCTTAAGACTTTTGATCAGTCCTCACATAAAAAGTGTATAGATAAAAATTCTGCTGCCTAAGGCATTCCCTTGATGTATAACTTCTGATGATCTCACCCATCCCTAGTCAAAAAATTGAAGTCAGTATCGCACAGATCCAGGTGTGATCTGCATTAGCAAAGCGTGCGCATACGAAAATCTAACAAAGCAGGTGCCTGAAAACACCACCTTCTCATAATTCTGGATCCAGTACTATGCCTCTGTCCCAGTAAATTATGTAACAGTGTTTTTTTATTTAATATCTTCTTTTCTCAATTTGCATTTGGGATAAACACATGTGCTACACATTTGTACATGATACAGGTTTATACAAGTTAATAAATGCCAGTGGATATAAAAGCAGCGTTTTATTAACAGTGATTGAAGGAAATGTAGACATGCAATTTGACCCAATTTACAGTAAAAATGTTTAACATAAAACCTCACATTTATCTTTCCCACAGAGAATGTAAAGCAATACTTAATGCAATCTGTAATGATGGCAGGAGATAAAAGTAGAAAGAAACAGTTTATTGTTGATAACGAGTTGGGTGAGGTAAGCATGCTTTCTTCCTTAAGAGCAGACCCAGAGCTTGAAAGTAAAAGCAAAAAATGGAGCAAATGTAACCAACCGTGTGTGTAGGTGTGTGTGTGTGTGTGTGTGTATGTGTGTATGTGTGTGTGTGTGTGTATGTGTGTGTGTGTGTGTGTA
>WWET01000991.1:430808-442835 GCA_011038615.1 Limnodynastes dumerilii
ACATACACACATACACACATACATACACACATACATACACACACATACATACACACACATATATATACATACATACATACACACATACATACACACACATACATACATACACACATACACACGTGCAATTTAATTGCTGCTTTTACCTAGTACTAAAAAATAAAAAAAATATATATCTTTACTAAATACTTAACAAATACAGACAACATCCTAAGGTCCATGGCTTCTGAGCTCCATTAGAGCATAAAATGGTAGGGGGTTGGCAAAAACTAATTTTCTTTGTTAACTTAGCTTGCACAATGTCTATGTTTATCTGTTTTTATTGCATGTATCACTGGGACATATTCCTTTGTAGTACAAGTAAGGTTTTATGGAATAAACTATAATGCAGATCATCCGATGTGCTGCTGTAAAACAATTGTATCATTCACTGTGGAGGTCTTTTGTTTGCCACTCAGCAGTGTCTCACTTTTTCCAAGTGTAAGGTCCATTCATTACAGTATGTTGCACATAATTAGAATACATTAGTATTAAAATAAAGTACATGATTGCTCTGCTCATATGTATATATATGTATGGTTTAATACTACTGATTATTTATAGAATTTACTATAGGAAATGAGTCATAAAATGAATAAGTATCAGGGACTTACCAATAAAAGAAATAACAATAATACGTATGCCTGTTTCACATCATTACCTGTATGTGTGCTACTACTGGAAATACATAAATTTGTAGCTATATTACACAGTAATATGACCTATAACATACATTTTTGTATTGTCACCATTATTTAATTATCACATGTAATACAGCAGATCTTGCAAAATCAAACATATTCATTACAGCACAAGGCAGCTTTGCAAAACATTAAGCATTATACTCCTGCACTCACAGCCACAAATAAGCCATAAACGTATAGTCCACAACGAGATGACCCTAAGAGTGTAAGACCAACCCATAGAAATGTCAGATGATCAAATCTGCCAGCTACCACACAAAGCTCATCTCCTCCATACAAAGATAGAAGGACAGGAGCCATCTGAGATAGGGAATTCTAGCATACCACTTCCTTATAATGGCCCTGATTCAGACTTAGGCTCGGAAGAGGACTTACACAAGTCTTCTGCGTAAATCACCTTGATATGTAACATCGGCACCTGTAAAAAAGGGGCTGGCACTTGATCTACGCATGCCTAAACTCCTCCACACAGGTGGAGTTAGGCATGGTAATTAAGTGCCAGGGGTGCGGACACAGATCCGTGCGGTTAACTTAAGTGTCCAGAATTCTGTAAGAAGGAGAGTTCACGCCCCTGGCCCTCCCCTCCTTTTTACGGATTTCTGGACACTTAAGTTAACTCTTCTTAATTACAGAGCTCCGTGCAGATGTAAGTCACACATACAGGGCCAGATAAACAATGTGGCTAATGGGACTACAGCCCCAGGCCTCCAACTGAAAATAGGCCCCACACACTGCAGATCTCCAGGCCTCCCACTGCAGTGCATAAGGATGAATGTCAGGGACTGACATCCTCCTCCAAAGCATTCTATATAGTGTGGGTTCTTGATAACTTCTAGCCTCAAGCCCACATGGCCCTCAATCCAGTCCTGCACACAGAACTCTGAATCAAGCCCGATGTCATTACACCAGAGGAATATCCTAGAGCTAACCTAGAGCACTGCTAAACTTTACCACATTGACTAAACTACAGTATAATAATGGACTAGTTCAATGACCACCATGAATATTGCAATTATATTGTGATGTTACTTTCAAATGCAGTTATAGACTTAGGACCGGATCCAGACCCTCGCACATTTTCCGTATGTGCGGGGGTCTGTACATCCGAGAGAGACAGGGGAGTGCACGCCCCCTGTCACTCCCCTCTCTCGTGCAGGCTTTATGGCAGCGTAAGCCTGCCTTAAATCAGTAGTGCGAATCAGCCGCTGATCCGCACCAGTGTGGGAGCCTCCTCCCATACTGTACACTTTGCATTCTTCCCCCTGCCCACTTTAGTGGGTGGAGGGGAAGCACAGCCCATTTCCTAGGAAATGGGCTTGTATGGAACAAATTTCCGTACGAATCTTGCTACTTTAGGGTTACTATCATAACCCTAGCATAACATCTGGAGGGCACATGCACCCTCCAGTCAAGTCAGGCCACATACGCACCTTGGGCCTGATCCAGAGCTACGAAATTTTCGCACAACGAGCGAATGCGTACGTTCGGCCGTGCGTATAAACATACACGCCCCTAACACTCCCATTGTAAAGTACCTGCTTACGGCGGCTATACCCTACACTAGGTACTACCGTCGGCCGTACGAATTTTCGCACATATTACGCAAAGCGTACGGGCTTAGCACGCCCATACTGTACAATTGAAATGGCTATCCCCGCCTCCGTGTAGTAAAACGAACGCCCAGGCGACTGTCGTACTGAACGCACGCCCCTCGAGCGAACAATTCGCACACAATACGACCGCTATACGCTCATGTCGTCCAGCCGACCGGAAGCTGTCATACTGGGCATGCGCAGTGCGAATTTTCGTACGAAAATACACAAAAAACGGTCGTACGCTCGCTCGAAATCGGACAATTTCGTAGCTCTGGATCAGGCCCCTTGTGTGCGTAAGTGACCTGACAGTCTTAATTCTGGATCCGGTCCTTAGAGATGTTGAAAGATGAGATGAGAATTCTCTGAATAAGTTTGCTTTTAAAAGGGTGCCCAAACCAGATAAATGGATCGCGGTTATCAAGATAAAGAAAAGAGAAAAGTTTGGTCTAAAATGACTTTGGACAGAATTAGAAGAAATATTAAAATAACCAATAACTACTTCAAATTGTGAAGTCGGAAGGAGATTCATATGGGTTTGGATATAGGGACACAGTCATAATGCTTAACACAAGCTCAATTGTTGCCTTAACCCTGAATAATACAAAGCTAAACAAAGTTACTTGCCTTTTGGGACAAAAGTTTCTAAGTCCCAAAAGACAACTACTGCGCATGCGCGGGAACTAATGCTTTACTCAATCCCAGCGAAAGTTCCGCAGATCATCGTGGGACTTTGCCGGACAGGTGAGATATATTAAATTTGGCGGACAGAGGTGCAAGACTTGCTGCAAGGTGCAGCGAGTCTTGCACTGAACGATAACGCTCATAATGAGCGTTATAATAAATGCACCCCAATATGAGAAACATACATATCAATCCTTTCCATCCTGAACTGTTTCCACTTAACTCAATCACAAAGCAGCAGCATTTCACAAGACTGAAAAAACTATCTTCTCTAGGTTTCATACATAAGATCACCAGATTCTTTCAGTAAAAGTGGCAAAAGTCAAAGATCATGGTCAGCATATTCTTCTGCATAGGAAGCTCCAGCCTGCAGAGTATTCAGATGCAATGTCACCTGAAAATCAAATGACACATGATAAAGGTGCTACTCTTTAATACCCTGCATCACCCTGTTTTTAAATGTCAGTGCAAACAGTCTGACAGCATAGAGCACAGCACAGATTATTTTACAAGCACTCACAGTGTCTATGACTAGGAAGGAGAGGAAAGAAACACCTCTGCAATTAATGAGGACTGCAAAGCATCAAAAGACTGATCTATTACCTTCTTTCACAATGGGAAACACAGCAACTACTAAATTGAGTTACTGTATGAACAGATGTTTTCCTCCCTCCACAACTATCTTCAGTACAGCCAAATTCAGATAATAGAATGTATTCTATGGATGTAGCAGATTGTCATCAACAGATAAACTGGTAATATAGGATCCTGAATGATGAAATGTGGCAGTTTTTTGCTCTCTGAAGACCGGATTCTCAGTCTCAAACTTTTCATGTTACGAGCGTACTTTTATGCTTTGATCTACTACGCATGTGTAGTAACTCTTTTACGTTAGATTGCATGCACGCGGTCTTTAAAGACCTAACTGGTACATAGATTACGTAATGACCACCTCGCATGCATAGTAGGTCATGTCCTAAATATATGCACCTAATATTTCTCCGCAACCGACTGCTTTTTCTCCTCTGGAATGAGGTAATCGAAGATACCCAGAAGAAATCCCCAGCACTAACTGGTGAGTATTTACCCAACCCTAACCCTTATTGTAATGCTCAACCTAACCCATCCCCTCCCCTCAGCCTGACCCTAACATTCCACTGACCTGTGCGGTCAGGTGCTGCGGTGGGTCTAGCATCGACCCGGATGTCGGGAAGCTAATGAATGGCATGATATATTCGGCATACTAACCCATTCATTATGAAAACTTTCTTATTAAACACATTTTGAAATACATACAGCCAACAATTAGCTGTCGGCTGTCTGTATGTTGAAAAATGTGTTATTCGTAGCCGTGAATGGAATCCGGACGCAACAACCGTCTATGTGCATACCACATGCGAGGAGAGAAATGAGACTCCCATAGGGCTTGTAATCATTACAACAGATCATTCTCATACTAAGTAAACGTATTGAATTTCCCATTAAGTAAACATAATTATTCAATGTGACATATTTCCTAAGGCTGATTTATTTTTCCTTTTAGAGAACTAGAGGTTAAAAATGAAGATATGGGCATGTATGCAATTGCTTATTTAATTTATTCATTGGCTGAATTTTTTTAATTAAAACAAAAAAAAAATAGTTTCTAATTTATTGTCTTTATATTTTTGGCTTTAGAAAGCTAATTGTTTTAGATAGTAATAGAATTTTGTAGTGAATTATAAACAAGACATAACCTATGAAAAAAGCTATATTTTTCTTTCCATGCTATGTGTTACATAGCGTATTCTAAGAATGACTAGAGAAACTAAACATGTATAGCTTGGAGCAGAGAAGGGAAAGGGGGATATGATAGCAGCTTTCACATACATCAAAATTTGTGACCGGCTAGAGGAGGGTGGTATGTTTCAAAGGAACAGCTAGAGGAGGGTACCATTATTCAAAAGAAAAGGTGTAATAGAACACGAGGGCATGAATATAAACTGGAGGGTGGTAGATTCAAAGGAAATGTGCGGAAAAATTACTTCACTGAAAGGGTGATAGATAAGTGGAATATTGTCCCATCTGAGGGGGTTGAGGCTAACACAGAAGAACAATTTAAACATGCTTGTGATAACTATAAGGATATCCTAAATTGAGGGTAAAATACTGTAGGCTTAAAAGTCAGTACAGTTTTAAATAAACAGCTGCACAGACTGGCGCTTATCTGCTGTCACTTTCTATGTTTGATTGGATAGTCCAATCCTTCTTTATTGACTTATTTCTTTTCAAAGCACTTTACTGGACTAATCTATATAGGTGATTGATTGGTTTAAAGTGATCCCCAATGCAGGGCCGCAATATCCACACATTTGTGCCATCAAAACCCAATGTCTCTGTCAGAAGGGGTCATTATACTGTCTTAGGTCTGGATAGGGTAGATTGCATTTGGATCCGGCAGCTTGGAAACGCACACATGTACAAAAAATAAACATGGACAAAATCTGATCTGAGCAGACAAAAACAAAGAGCAGTGAGGAACCGGTCCATAGTTTTATTCAGTGTATATTATAAGAAAGGTTTCTATACCGTATACATTTATTTGCATATCATGAACTACAGTAGTATTTTCCTATGTCTTGGGTGTGATGAATGTCTGAATAGTAAAGACATGTTCATGTATTTGCCATATAAATAGACATGGATGCATTGGCAGATACACTGTTTAGGAGAAGTATCTGTCATTGTATAAAGCTATGCAATGATAATGATGATGACTATGGCCCAAATCCAGACTTGTGTGTGGGTCTGTAGTTATGCACCTGTAGCAAGGAGTGCACGCCCCCCCTGCACAACCCACTGTCAGTAGTAAATCCGGATACTTACATGTCCAGATTGCTACCTTAAGTTTAATGACTAGATCTGCGGCCATACAGCGGCAGACCTAGTCGTAATGAAATTTCCCTGTCCCCGATCCCTCATTTACATGGTTATCCCCACCTGTATGACCATCGTAAGTGAAGGATCTGGACCTTCTGCGTACTTACTTTCCTACATAACTTACTTACGTACGTCATTAAGTACGCAAGTGCACAGATGTTCCAAGACAAGGGATTTACGCAAGTGAGTTGCTTAAGTTCCCTGTCGTACTTGGGTCAGGATCTGGGCCTATATCATTAAATAGTCTGATCAACCACTACCTTATTTTATTTCCTTGCTAGTTAATATACAGCCAGAAAAGGATCATTGTACCTTAAATAGACATTATCTTATAAAGTTTATAAATCGAATTTACACTAAAGAAACAAATTGAGAACTTACCTAAATATACGCACGCTAAAAATCCGCAATACCAATTCAAAGAACAGAACAAACCTGATTAACCACTCTCCGTTTATCGGGAGTGCAAAGTGAGGACATAAGTCTTTCTTGCGTATATTTAGGTACGTGACTTTAGCTGTGAATCGGTCGTGCGTTAAGGTGCTTAAAATTGCTTATGATTCAAAGATACACTAGAACTAAATGACCTGATTAGGCTTTGGAAAAGGAAAGTTATTTGTTTTCTAAAAACAGCTTGTGCACTCATTAACATATGTAAACAAAAGTAACCATTAAAAATACAACTTGAAATAACAATAATCTTGACATACTTAATAATACACATAAACGCATACTGCATGAAGTTAGAAATACAATGATTCACTACATATAGACTTTCATAAAGCATAAAAAATAGACATTTTAAAAATAAAAACAAAACAAACAACCAAATACAGTTATATATAAGTAAATGTAATGGCGTTTGGTCACAAAATATAAAGTAAATAAAAATTTAAATTAAACCTTCACAAACTGTAACCAAATAATGACAACTTTACAAGGTTAAAGTCTTGTACCGAATGTAAAATCAGCATAGGATTAAATAAACGAGCCTTTATTTGTTTAATTTAAAAACACACATCCATTGATTATAAACACGCAGCAGGTGTGACCTGGACTAAGCAAGAGAAGAAACGGCCGCACAGCAAACAATACGGTTCTTCAACTTATGAGTGGTAGAGGGCTACCTTAACTTTTCCCTTGCGTGTGTTACTTTCCACAGGGCACTCCTACTTGTGAATCTGTTCTAATTCAGTTGGAACGCCCATACTGTACATTAGTAGCCCGGGTGCTGCTCATTTGCATTAAGAATCTTGCCCATCTAGCCACGCATGCGGAACTCGTTCTGTGCCGATGTGTGCATCAGTCCTAAGTCACACGTCCGTGTATGTGAATCAGTTGGCCAGGGTTTCCATGCATATATTTGGGTTTTGGGCATGCGCAGTTTATCTGATTGCAAAAATACCCACATAGATTCTACATGCAACAGTTTTACCCGAGCACATCAGGCTTCCTGCCAGTTATTCATGTTATCAGAGTCTCTTTGGCACATATTGCAGATAAAAACTATGACAGAGAACAAAAGATTGCACTGAGCTGCCCAGACAACATCCCATGTCCTCACATATTATATTACGTCTGTTTGGAAATGTCTTGTACAAGGCAACTTGGAAACTTGTTTAAGTTTTCTGTAGCTACTATAGTTTAAGTAATTTAGGAAACATAAGAGCTCTTTCAGAATATTGTATCAATCTGATTTGAGAGTCCCTTGATATCTATGCGCTAACGACCTGGGACCGGATTCACAACTTTTTTTACTTACTTTACTTGCCTATTTATAAGTGCAGAGCTAATGTGCACGCATAGTAAATATGTTACGCTATCTATGTAGCGTTTCGTTACATAGATTGCGTACATATGGTCTTTAAATATACATGTATACATGTATGCAATCTACGTAACGAAACGCTAAATAGATAGCGTAAAATATTTACTACACGTGCGCATTAGCTCTGTACTTATAAATAGACCCGTAAGTAAAAAAAACTAAGTTGTGAATCGGGTCCCTGATCCTGAGAACCAGGTTTTCGGGCGGAATTGCAGCAGAAGTGAGCGGTGTGTCTGCTCACAATTGGAGCGAGCAGAGAAATATGGACGCACTGCTGTCCAAACGTTTGTGTCCATTTCCATCTGCTCTGCGACGTTCCAAGATATTTAAATGAGACAAGGGATGTTTTTCATATTTACATTGTCGTGGTAGCAGAATAAAGTGCCTGCCCTTATGTCTTATGCACACAGTGCACCATATCACGGGATGGTTTAAGTAATAAGCACAGGTCATTTTCAATGTGAAAATGACCCTTGTGCTTAAGAAATGTTTAATTAAATTTCTTTTATGACAGCAGCAGAATCCTGCTACAATGCTCTGTCATTAATACCGTCTGAATAAAGCATTAAATGGGTTTTTAAATGCTGCAAATGAAAGCATTTAAAAACCCATTTTAATGCTAAAATGGCAGAGGTTTGCGGCTGTACAAGCCGCAGCTTCTGCTAATACAGCTACACGACTGTGGGCAGAGGCGTATCTATCCCTTGGCCCGGATGGCACCCGCCAGGGGCGTCAGCCAAAGGGGAACGCCGCCCGGCGATGCCACCCATGGCTAAGGGACATAGGCGTCGGAACGGGGGGACGAGGCAGAGACCAGCAGGCAGGCAGCTCATACAGGAACTTCCTGTATGAGCTGTCTGCTGGCCTGTCTCCGGAGCGTGGAGGAGGAGAGAGCGCGGTGCGGAGGAAGCGGTAAGTAAAAAAAAAAACAAGGCTGGTGGGGCATTACGAAGCGTGATTTACCCACTTCACCACCGGTCAGGAGTCACTGTAAGGGAGAGGGTGACACACGCTCTTCTGATTGGTTCCGATCCCAGCTTCTAGGGAACAGCTGGGACGTGCCGCAGGAGAGATGGCGGCTCCCATAGGAGACTGTCGCCGCACCAGAGGGACTGGAAAGTAATGAGAGGCAATGAGCTCTGAAAACACATAATGAAGAATATTGGGAGGCTATAGACACATGATGGGGGATACTGCGGGTAAGAAGACACATGATGGGGGACACTGGGGTTGCTGGAGGCACATGATGGGAATACTGGGGGGCTGGAGAGACATAATAGGAAATACTGGAGAAACATAATGGTGAATACTGGGAGCTGGAATGACATGTGGGGAATACTAAGAACTGGAATGACATGAATAGGAAATACAGGGAAATACTGGGGTGCTGAAGAGACACGATGTTATACGGGGGGCTGGAGACACATGATGGGGGATACTGGGGGGGCGGGAGACACATGGGGCAGTATGCAGAGCTCTTAAAGACCGCGTATATGCAATCCATGTTGCAAGAAGTAACGTAGATTACGTTACAAAATTACTGCGCATGCGCAGTAGCACTTTTCTGAAAACTCTGCCCGCAATTGCAATGCGGCCGGAGCTCTGCATACGGCCCATTTTGGGGATATTTGGAGGCACATAATAGAGATATAAGTATGCAGAAAAAAATGAGTGGGGGGGGGGCAGTCCCTTACTTTGCCAGGGACGCTGGTCCCATAGATACACCCCTGACTGCGGGGGAGGGAGACACATATGCACCATTTCCCTATTCAGAATTGCGTGATCAAGTCCTGTTTCCTAGCATTAGTATTGTTACCTCTTTGAAATGACAGCATGAACATTGGTAATCAGGCATAATATCAATAAAGTCAACTCAGTTTATTAAAATGTGTTATTTTTTTCTAAGTAGTTACAGTTTATATTGAAAATATCTTGCAGCACAAAGCTTATTACTTTGCATCTGTTCAGTATGAAACTTTAAATAAGGGCTTAAAAACGATTCCTGCAGAAAACCACTGGCACACTGACAAGTCTCTTTAGCAAAACCCCCGTGCTCTATGTGAAGTAGTACACAAAGGGAATCGTTGCTGTCATACTCAACATGCAAAATAATATGCATATTGCAGAGAGCTGGAAAAGAAAAACCTTTTGAAGATCAATCAATTTATAATCTTTTGCAAGCTGGACGGAGAACTAATGTGTGATATTTGTTTGGTTTTGGTAAATAGTTATACAATACAGTATAGAATACATACATAACGTTCATGGATAGTAAACAGATTGCAGATGATTTTGTGTACTGGGCATGGCCACACATGCAGGTTACCACACTGCAATGCATTCTGATCCATCAAAACTTGTATTCCCAAGTGTGCATCTTAGAGCATGTACAATATAAGTGTGCCCTCTTTCTGTGTATGGGTGTGGTTAGGTGATGGTGATGATCGGAAAGTGACCCCTCAGGTATAACTGATGAACATTCTGAGGGGGTCGGCAGAACAGAGATCCAGAAACGGTGATAGGAGTGGAGGAGAGTGCATCACAGAAAGAGAGAGAGAGAGAGCAGAGGATAGATGGGATAGAGTAGAGGAAGACCAGAAGAAAGGACGGGGGACCTTATCCACACCCCACACGCATTCTGTACATGTAGGGGTGCACACAAGAGAGGAGAGTAAACTCCCCTCTCTCGTGCGTAAATAGTGTGACTTACGCTGTGTTCGGAGGGGAAGCACAGCGCAATTCTTTTTAATTACCAACTTAGTTCCGTGCGGTGGTAGTTATGTTAGTAAAACTAACTTAACATCTGGAGGGCGCCGAGGCCCTCCCGTCAAAACAGCCCACATACACACTTTGGGTCAGATCCAGAGCTACGAGTCGTAAAAACGCAGTTTTGCATGTTCTGTGCATGCGCGCTGCAGATATTACGACCAGAAACTCTGAACGTACTTACGAGCCTAGGCTCAGCAGCGTAACTACAGACGAAGGGGCCAGACATATGACAACCATAATTATGCTTCGGAGGCGGGGTGAGGCATGTAAATCGTACAGTGTGGGCGTGCTTAGGCGCGTAACTACGCGCAGCCATTACGACTGACCGCAGTTACGCTTAGGAAAGTTAAGGTAGGGTTTGGCAATCGTAAAACGGCAAAAATACGTACGAGCGAGGGGAGTGCCTAGTAATTACGAAAGCGTAAATACGCTACGCTTAGAAAATTAAATCTGGATCTGGCCCTTTGTGTATGCAAAGAAAAGAGTAGACAAAACAGAGCAATGGGAGAGCAGATGGATTGGAAAGCAATAGGCAGACAAAGGGAGACACAGGAGCAGGAGAGGGGACAATGTAAGGAATTCAATTTTGTGATTGAATAAGCTGCATCATTAATGATTTTGTAATTGTCTCTGTTGCGACCATAACCATACCAATCCATTGTTATCTACTTCTGGAAATGTAACAAATGTAGGACAGACTCTCAAATGTCTATCCGTTCATACACAAAATGGAAGTCACTCAGATCAGTTAGTGTAAACAGGTGCATGAAAGGCCGAGGGTAATCTGCTAGCCACAGAAACACAAGAAAGGAAATGCCCCAGCAACACTGCCATTACCCAGTAACAGACTATACCATTCTATCTGTAAAATAAAATGCAGAAATGTCCATTATACCATTATATTTGCAAATATATAAAAAGCCACCAGCCACGGTCAAGGCCTTTCTACTCATGGTGATCCTAACTCTAACAATGAGAGTCAATATACAATATATATATATTATTTTTTTTTTTTCCACTGAGAACTAACTTACCTCAGCAGGCACCCCTTAAAGTCTCCAAAATAGCTACTGTGGAACAACTCCCCCTCTCTATAGCCTAGGACCGGCACTCTGTAAGAGGAAAGTGAGAGCAGGTGTCTGGTTGTCACAGTAACGCAGAACACAGCCCAACTTACAGTCATCTTTCACAGCCAGTAACAGTATATAAATATATACCTGGTTACAGGGCTTGAAATCGAAGTAAGGGGGAATACGGGGGTATATAGAATTTCTGGGGAGTCTAGCTAGTAGCCGCTATAACCGGCAGGGTTTGATAGTCATACTGGCTCTGATATAAAGACTGCTGACACGCTATTGGCAGCAGCCGACAGCCCCCTCCCCCCCCGTGTCTTTGCTGCTAGACCCAGATCACATGGGTAGAGCCGCCATCAGAAATTGTGGGGCCTGGGACTGACAAAATATGCAGGGCCACCCTGGATGGATGGATATAT
>WWET01000991.1:458082-478097 GCA_011038615.1 Limnodynastes dumerilii
ATAAAGGGGGAGCTGTAGACATAGCTTATCTAGAATTTAGCAAGGCTTTTGACACTATGCCACATCGCAGACTGTTAAATAAGCTTGAAAATTTAGGATTGGACTTAAAGATAGTTGCATGGATACAATCTTGGTTACAGGATAGACAACAGAGGGTTGTAGTAAATGGAATCCCTTCTGGGGATGGTAAGGTAACCAGTGGAGTACCCCAGGGTTCTGTACTTGGACCAGTGCTATTTAATATCTTTATAGGTGATATTGTCTGTGGCATCGAGGGGAAAATATGCCTTTTTGCAGATGACACAAGAATATGTAACAGAAGGGGTACACAAAATGAGGGATGATCTAGGAAGACTGAAGGAATGGTCAAGAGTGTGGCAACTGCGGTTTAATGCCAAAAAAATGCAAAATCATGAACTTGTGGCACAAAAGCCAAAAGCTCAATATATCATTAATGTCACTACATTAGAAGCTACTAAAGAGGAAAGGGATCTTGGAGTCATTATTTCATGTGATTTAAAGGTAGCCAAGCAATGAGAAAGGCAAGTCAGATGCTTGGTTGCATAGGGAGAGGAATTAGTAGCAGAAAGAGAGAGGTAGTAATGCCCCTTTATAGATCACTGGTACAACCTCACCTAGAAAACTGTGTTCAGTTCTGGAGGCCATATCTCCAGAAAGACATAAAGCATTTTTCAACGGAAGAGGTGTAATAGAACATGAGGACATGAATATAAACTGGAGGGTGGTAGATTCAAAGGAAATATGTGTAAAAATTACTTCACTGAAAGGGTGAAAGGGTGATAGATAAGTGGAATAGCCTCCCATCTGAGGTGGTTGAGGCAAATACAGTCGAACAGTTTAAACATGCTTGGGATAAATATAAAGATATCCTAAATTGTAAACTAAATGAGGGTAAATAGGGTCTAGGGTCAGTATAGTTTTGAATAAACAAATGGGCAGACTGGATGGGCCATGTGGCTCTTATCTGCCGTCACTTTCTATGTTTCTATGGGACTGTGGAATTGCTGATCAAAGGTCCCGCATGTAGGAGATCAGGGCATTCCCCCCCCCCCTGCTCTCCTATGTGCGGATAGGGTATCCACCTGCAGGACCCTACCTTAAATAAAATAGAGAAGGACTTAGCCAAGCCCTTTCTGTGTCTCCTATGCATTAGGGGTGGGCACAACCCCCGTGTGGGGGACTCAGATATGCACAGAACACAGCATCGGGTGGCTGCGCTCCCTTATGGACATAATGCTACTGCACATGTGCAGTAACGTTTTCCAGCAGACTTCCATACGTAGCGCACAGAAGACTAAAGGTGTAACCAAGTATGAATACAGAACATTGACTATAATTCCTCTCCATGGTCATTTCTGTAGAACTTAAAAACTATGGACCATATTCACAGATGAGAAAGCTTTAAGAAGGTGCAGAAATGCATGTACCCAATCTAACTTAAAGCTCCCTCCCACGCCACCCCCCTCCCCCTTATTTTATGAACTTAGGAGTTCAGAGTGCACTAGGGCTTCCCTAACATCCCGTGTATATCCCTTCTTAAGAAGCACAATGCACATAGACTTTTCTCTACCCCGCCCTCCTCGGCTCCTTTTCCTACCTCCCCCACCACAACTCTTCTTAGGAACTCCCAGGGGCTGCCCAGGCACGCCTCTTCCATATTAAAAAACTACATGCGTTCTTTAAAGACCGCACCTAGTCAATCTTCATACCTACGTAGTACGTGGTATATAGATTGCGTAATGAACCTACTATACATGCGTAGTAGGTTCATTTTTTATTCTACGCACCTAAGAAGCCGGAGATACTTAGGTGTGAATACAGACCTATGGGGCTGATACAGAGTTAGGAGTAACAGCATTATAAAGGGGGAAACCTGAACTGTATTTTATTTACACTCTAGAGATAAGCTACAAAACATCATCTCTCAACTCTTAAACCTCTGCAAATTAAACTTTTTCATTATCACCATAGTACATATATATTCTCATTGAAAATGAATCAGTTAGTTGTAATATACAGACATAGGATGCAGTGAATTAATATCCACAGCTTTGGATGTCATCCTACAGCATGATTCCTGCACTTCTACACATTTATCCAAGCCCCAGATCTCTTCCCTTCTCCTTTCTTGATGTATACCTCTCATGTCAGCTGCACTTGCTAGCAATCATAGTTGTGATATTAAGTGCTTGTTCCAGAGGATGTGTGGAAAAGCTGATTTGCAGCTGCAGTCCTACAACACTGACCTTTCCCACACATTACTATCCTGTATGGCTTGTAATCCTTAATCAATACTTTCCCAAAACTCAGAAGTTTAAGGAATAAGTCAATAAAACTAAGCAACTTAAACATCATATTTTATACCACGATTTCTGAGTTCTTATTAAGGGAGGATAGACTAAGCATAGAATTGAATATAGTTATTGCTGATGCTTGACAGAGAATAAGGCAATTTAATGTAGAACAGAAGGTAGCTGTATTATGCTGCATGAGTATGAAATAAAAGTGTGCTCTCTGTAAAATATAGAGTAGCTGTCATTCCTGTGTGACATTCATTTGACTCAGCAAGTAGAGGCTTTGATAGTTATAGATGTCAGTCCTCAGCAGAGTGGCACTCACCAAACATATTCATTCTTTATGGGATTATTGCCTTGTCACCTGCCAATACTTGAAACTATGTGGAAGCACAGAATGCCTTTGAGCATGTAGGCATTTACTTGTTCATCAGGCACGCAATCTACTAGCTGCATGACCTCTATTGTGATATTAATGGGTATCATAAAGCACACAGCACATACATGTAAATGAGACTGAGGCTTCTGATTTGCATAATGCATGGGTTGTTTTTTTTTATTTTTGTTTTTTTAGACGTGTTCAGGAAACAAATCTGAATTTGCAATGGCAACAGTCAGTTTTAATTCACTTTACAAATGAGTTTGCTCAGTACATGACATGGAATTCTCCTAGATCAATACGATTAGTTCAAATCTTCTGGACATGCCAAATGCTTAAAGATAGTAATTATACAACATCCACTGCTAAACTGCACACAAAGAATAACACACATAATAACTCAAGTTAACATTAAAGCCTATTTAACAACCTACAGACAATTAACAATAGTAATGAACTTGATATATTTTTTAAATGTCAGCTTAATATAACGCATATGTGTTAATTAAAACTTACTAGTCTATCTCAGAAGTGTCACAATAGAAAATAGTGGCTATTTTATGGTAGTCATACAGTTTGACCACCATAGAGTTTAATAGAACTATCTATCAATAATTGTCTTACCGTCTATGTTAAAAGCAATATAAGAGTTGACATTTGTAACAGTAGTGCAAATATGTGTAAAAGTGTAAAATTTACCAATCATTTAAGGCACAGTTAAAAACTTAGCTTATGAACATTAGAAATATTAGCAATATTCATTTTTCAAGGTTTTTATGTTTTATTGTTATTACTTATTCTATATTGCTAACATATGTTTTTTTTAATGATACAGGTCAGCTTGCTTCTAGTCTGTGTCTGCTCCCAGCAAAACTAAAGATTGTGATACAATGAAATTAGAGGACTTGTTTTGAATGCTCATTAAAAAATATCTCACGTCAGCACTGGCCTTCTGTTCCACATGCATTCAATATTCTGCGGGAGGAACAGGGGCAGAAACTTTCCCATTGTAACTACTTCAAAAGTTTTAACACTGGCACATTAACACGGTGAGATCTTACAGAGATGAAGCGATCATAGTGAAAACACTATGATTAAGCGGAGTGTGTAAAAAGTAGCAGTAGTACCAAAATAATATGCTTCTGTTCCCTATAACAGTATTTGTGCTCTGATTTACAACAATGATGCTCTCAACATGTAAGTTCCTTTACTTTTACTTAAGCAGATTACTTTAGCAGATTTGCCAAATTGTGTTATATATAATGTTTTCATATATATATGAATATACACCCACACCCACACATATACTTTTCACATTCGACATACACAGAACAATCATTGCATAGACCTCCTGTTTTGGAAAAAGCTACCTATGACATTGGCTTTCAAGCGTTTTGTGTGGTGCAAAAACTGATAATGACAATGTAACAGTTATGCTTTTTTTAATCAGTAAAATCGATCTGGATAGTGCCCCCTGCCCAGATCCCCAGTAGTCAGGGCTTCAGTATTGACTTCTAACTAATGTCAACCTATAGTGCAAAGAACAGTAAAACAATTATGAAGACAAGTAAAGTAGATTGATTACCTGCGTTGTGTGGAGTTATAATGAAATAAACAAACGTCTTAGAATAATCCCCAAAAGTCAGTAACGTCCAATAAATCCAACGTAAAATTTCCAGCGAAAAGTGTAACAGCGATATCCAGAGCGATGTGTGACTCCCCAAGTTCTGTAGATTGATAACGCTGTAGATGTGGAAGCTCCTCGCTTCATTAGATGCAGCTGGCGAGGGGCCAGAGTTCAGCACCAGCAGGTAAGTGGACAGCGCCTGCAACGAATAACCCTCCTGTCTGCCAGCCTGCCCTCTCCTCAATGCTGCTCTTCAGAGACCTCCCCGCCTCTGTGTAGACGTCATTTTCACTGTCAGTCCATCTGCTCCTTTCACTCTCTGTAAGCATAAACCACCCTTCCAGCACAGGGAAACAATGAAGTAAAGGATGTGGAGGAGGAAACTGGAGAGGTGGATTAACATTCACAGCGTTTATATGCTTTCCCTTATCCTGACTTTAGTAGCATGTATGTGATGAGACCCCTGCTTCTTCTGCACATTCACTCTGAGCGTCTGCTGAGTCCCTCTCGCCTCCTGCCTCCTCAATGAAGCTGCTCTCTCTCTATTTTAGGAACCGTACCACTGGAATTTACTTGCTGCTCCTCAATTCCCTGTTATATACACAACAAACCATTCCTCTATAGTACTATCGTTCTCATATGGTTTTGTTTTTTTTAACAGTTGTTTACAGATATCTACATAAATTGTACCTGTGAAATGTACAATCCACCTTCATTACTGAACAGAATACTCCATAAAGAGGCTGTAAAGATAAATGAGTGTCTCCAGTAAATGTGATTTGTTATACTTTCATAGACAGTAGATGTGCATTTCCAGAATTAGCTAATTCCCAGCTCATTTGAATGCAAAATGAGTAGGCAAAGTTCTTATATGCAACTAGTAATGCAGCCACTTCTGTGTACAGCTACAAATACAGGTTAACACTGACATCTTACATTTTCCCACAGCTGCCTCCAATTATAATTAGAGGTGATAGAGATGGGCTAGTGTTTATTGTTATATAACTGAATGGTGTGATAGATAGATAGATAGATAGATAGATAGATAGATAGATAGATAGATAATAGATAGATAGATAGATAGATAGATAGATAGATACATTGATAATAGATAGATAGATAGATAGATAGATAATATATTAATAGATAGATAGATAGATAGATAGATAGATAGATAGATAGATAGACAGATAAAACTGAAAACACATATTTTGTATTGTTTACAACCATGAATATAAACATTGCTGAATATATGTCAAGCAGCATGTTACAGCTCACATCTGACCCCTTTCTTTTTCATTTTTTGGTTGTGGTGATGTAAATATAGTTTGTATTGTTTAAGAAATGTAAACAAAAATGGAGTAAAATATATATTCTTTAGCACATGCTGTAAAGCTGGCCATACACTAGAGGGATTATTGGCCCTATCCTACAATTATCGTGGATCGGGCCAGTAATCGCTCTAGTGAGTACAGATGGATTTGTAAAAATTCAGATTATCATTCCAGACAGGCTCTGGGACGATAATCTTATTGAAGGGAATTCCAGATTGATTATTGTCTCAAGGGGACGATATCTTGTAGCGTGTGGGCGATAATCGGACCTTGTACCTCCACCTCCTGGTTGTAGTTTCCCTGTCTGTCTGACTGAGTCAGACAGATGGGGAAACTGCAGCAAGGAGGTGGAGGTGTCACACACTACTGTGAGCTAGCTACAGAACATCTCACACTGACAGCTGTCATTGTGAGAGGTTCTGCACAGAGAGGACACAGAGCTGTGCAGCCTCTCAGTGTGAGAGATTCTACACAGCGCTGCAGAACCTCTCACAGTCTGTAAAATTTAATTGAGAACATTTTTATTCAGTCAGCCAATAATAGGCTGGCTGCAAGGGACTCCTGTCAAGATTGACAGGAGTCCCAACCAATCAGAGTGAGAATGCAGCTAGCCAATAGGCTAGCTGCATGATCTCATTCAAAGATTATCGCTCCCAGCCTATTCATGTTTGGTGCCGATATCGGGACTTTTCGCTAGGGGAAAATCATCCCAAATATCGGCCACCACATGCTGGGAGTGATAATTGCTCTAATGTGTGGCCAGCTTTACTGCATAACTGCATCTGTCAATTATAGTTAAGTGGGCAAACTTCACCTCTCAACTCTTAGCATGCTTCAGCATGGTTTTGCTCAGGTTTACACTTGCATTTGTTTTGCCCTTACTCTCAAATTCTGGATCAGCCCCAATGTGTTTAAGTATCAGTGGACCAGATCCAGAGTTTAAAAAGAGTTGGAAAATTAGATAGAAGGTTACACCCGGACAAAGGGCTGGATCCAGACCTTGTTAAGTGCATGAACTTAGTTACTCAAGGGCTAAACCATGTTGATTTCAGGGGAATCACATTTCATCTGTTGCGAACAATATTAGTGTTGAAAAGTGATGTTTACTATCCCAAGTCTAAATAACAGTGTGATAGTAAAGCTGGTCAGTATTTGTGTGCAGTAAGCAATTTAAATATATATCCCTGCATGCAAAAAATACAATTAACTTGGCTCCCCCTGAAATCAACATGGTTTAGCCCTTGAGTAACTAAGTTCATGCACTTAACAAGGTCTGGATCCAGCCCTTTGTCCGGGTGTAACCTTCTATCTAATTTTCCAACTCTTTTTAAACTCTGGATCTGGTCCACTGATACTTAAACACATTGGGGCTGATCCAGAATTTGAGAGTAAGGGCAAAACAAATGCAAGTGTAAACCTGAGCAAAACCATGCTGAAGCATGCTAAGAGTTGAGAGGTGAAGTTTGCCCACTTAACTATAATTGACAGATGCAGTTATGCAGTAAAGCTGGCCACACATTAGAGCAATTATCACTCCCAGCATGTGGTGGCCGATATTTGGGATGATTTTCCCCTAGCGAAAAGTCCCGATATCGGCACCAAACATGAATAGGCTGGGAGCGATAATCTTTGAATGAGATCATGCAGCTAGCCTATTGGCTAGCTGCATTCTCACTCTGATTGGTTGGGACTCCTGTCAATCTTGACAGGAGTCCCTTGCAGCCAGCCTATTATTGGCTGACTGAATAAAAATGTTCTCAATTAAATTTTACAGACTGTGAGAGGTTCTGCAGCGCTGTGTAGAATCTCTCACACTGAGAGGCTGCACAGCTCTGTGTCCTCTCTGTGCAGAACCTCTCACAATGACAGCTGTCAGTGTGAGATGTTCTGTAGCTAGCTCACAGTAGTGTGTGACACCTCCACCTCCTTGCTGCAGTTTCCCCATCTGTCTGACTCAGTCAGACAGACAGGGAAACTACAACCAGGAGGTGGAGGTACAAGGTCCGATTATCAGACTTGCCCACACACTACAAGATATTGTCCCCTTGGGACGATAATCAATTGGGTATTCCGTTTGATCAGACTGTCATCCTAGAGCCTGTCTGGGACAATATTCTGAGGTTTTAGAAATCTGTCTGTACCACACACTAAAGCAATTTTTAGCCCAATCTACAATAATTGTAGGATCGGGCCAATAATCGCTCTAGTGTGTGTCCAGCTTAAGACTATATATGGTGAACCTGAAATGCAATTACTTTTTTTTCAGTTGTGCTGTGGATTCATTTTTTCAGCATAAATTTTACATTGCACTTCAAAGATACCCACGACATATAAAGTGATTTGTTGTGGCACTATATACATGTAATTCTTCAAATATCTTTTAAAAATTATTTTTAATATTATCATTTTTAATATTGTTATTATTATTATTACAGTATTTAAAACATTTTTCATGTGAAATGTGTACTTATTTATGTCTAATATATTCAGGATTATGCACAGAAATGTATAACATTTTAACTTTATAAGGAGAAATTGTGCCCTATCTCATCCAGTGAACATTGTATACTTAGAGGTCCTGTCAAACTCATTGAATTGAATATGGAAACACTAATTATGAGAGGTGTGAATTACTCCTTGGTAAGCAAAGAAGCAAATCTCACAAAACAGACCTTGGGAAGTCAGGAAACTCAGGAAACCTAGTGACTACTCCCTCCCTCTTGCAACATCAGTTGATTTTATCTGTAAACCACCCTTGTCACTATTAGTATGACACACTATCATTGCAATGACGCAGAGTATAAAAATACAAAAATACTGTGCTAATGCACATTTGTAGATCTACTGTGAAATTAACTCTTCATGTAAATTGCACACAAACACAATTCAATGTTTCAAGAACCAACTCATAACAATCACAGTTTAAAATACAAAAGTTTTAACAAATGTTCAGACGAATATAATATAATACACATGGCAAAAAAAACAAAAAAACATGCCAATGGACGGCATGGTTATTATTGGGTCATGTATAGTAAGTGTTTATACAATCCACGTTCTACGCTTAACTGTAAAATACACAACTGCTTAACTCCTTGTGTACTAATTATTCCAATATCACTAAAGGATGCAATCTGGCCTGTCTTTCCTTAAAGAAGCATATAACTGTGCATAGGCCTAATATTACAATGGTTTCCAGCTGCCTGACTTTGAAATCTGTCTCCAATACACACAACTATCTCACAGATGTTCCCATTTGTTGATGAGGCTGTTATCAGTCAGGTGCATTGCTGCATATTTTGTGGCCATGTCCTAGGATCTTTGTCTTCTGGCACGTGTTTGCGGCTCTTCTCTCCTCCCTTCTTTTGTTTTAGGTTTGTAAGGACCCCTTGGTGTTCTTGCTGTGCCGTCCTCTGCTGTTCCATTCTCTTTATCCTTTGATAAACCCTCAGAGAATTTTTTCACCCATATTCTTTCTGTTACAAGATGTTTGATAGCTAAGCTTGTTAAGAACCCAAACCCCCAAGCTTTTCTGCCCTGAGGCCTTACATCTGGTTTGTGGTCCATATGGAAAAGATCACATAGCTTCTCCATGCCAAGGAGAATAATTTTAACCAAGTTTGTTCTTTTCTACCCTGGACTTCCATACACAATCTTCCCATAATTAGAGTTGACCTCCTATACTCACATGTGAATATAATACCATTTCACCTTCCTCAGGTGACGAGACCACCCTCTTCTTCCCCCTTTATCCTGTCCATAAATTTAGCAATTTTTGTGATTTTAACAATTTTTCCTAAAAATTTTATTTTACTATTAACCCTACTGTCAGTATGATGCCTTGTGTTATTGTTTGTCTGGTCTTTGCTTTAACATACTAAACTTAAGTTTAAAAATAAAAAAAAATAAAAAACAACTTAAAGATCAAGAAATATTACCAATACTTTAGTAGAAAATGTCATTCTTTTAATTTGATTCCAACTAGTGTTACGTAAATTACCACCTGTTGTTTCCATTCATTATTCTGTTCTATGCAATTTCCCTTCTGTTTAAAACTTTGAATTAGCTTGATTCAACTCACAAACACTAAGGGCCAGATTTATTAGGCTGCAGGAAAGGAAAAGTGGAGATGTTGCCCATAGCAACCAGATTCTAGGTGACATTTTCTACTATGTAAAAGGAATGTGAGAGCTAGAATCAGATTTGTTGCTATGGGCATTCCACTTTTCCTTTATCGCAGCTTAGTAAATCTGATCCATAAAGTTGTTTACACACTTGTCCAATTTTCTTCGAATTCTGTTGTTGGAACGATAGCAGCTAGTTTCATAAAATGATAGGAACATCTGCAGGGTCCCTCCTCCTCCACCTTGCATAGATACAATTGTCACTCATTTCATTGTAGCGCTAAAGCTTAAGTTATATTACTTTTTAAATGTGTAAAAAAGCCCTATAATGTTTTGTCTATGCTATATACTTATCACTTGTGCCTGTTTAGGTGAATGGACCATGAGAGAACCTTCTAGTCACTTGCTGATTAAAGAATCCTATACTGCAATTTTTTCATCGTTACAGTAAATAACGGATGGCAGATGCAGGAAATGTAATAAACAAGCTCATTATTTTTACCATTTATATTGGCAAACAGTATTGCATATTCTTTAATTTATTTAGGCTGTCTGCTAGAATTTTTTATTATTGTATTAACATAATCTGTTTATGCTTTTAAACAGCTAATGTATCCACACACTGATATCCCTTTCACATCACACGAGGTTGAGGCTCCAGCAACCCAGGTAGAGGTGTGATGTGAAAAGTATTCCTCTGTTTGCAATATATATATATATATATAGATATAGATATATATATATATATATATATATATATAGATATAAAATTGAAAAGAATGAAACATATTATACTAACAAACAAATAAATGTTACAGTTGAATATGGAATATGCTTGTTTATGTTGTAGTGCATGTCTTTAATATTTCCCACACAAACGTGCATACTCTATTATACATTTATGCAGATGTGTTTTTTTATATTCATAAACACAGCTCACTATCTATATGTCCTGTGGGACTTTTTATGTCCTTGTCTCTGAAGCACCATTATATTTTCCCTTATCTTCCCTTGTGGCTTATTGCCTGTTCCCACACTGTTTACTGTAAATCTAATAGGGTCTGGAGGGAACTAGCTGTGATAGGTCTCTTCCAGAGACCCAAATAGGTTTCCTACATCACCTGTCAGATAAAGAAAAGAGTGTTTTGGTGATTCATTCTGCATTTTATTTATGTCATGGGATGAGATAAGCTCCATTGCTACTTAGCTAATTAGTGAAAGAAGGTGTGTGTGTGTGTGTGTTTAAAGTCCCATTTTAATCACCAAAAGAATCATGTGTCATATGTGTAGGCCTTGTTAGTTACTACATAGCTGCTCTTAAAGTTACACATAATACTGTTTGTAATATATAAAAACAATAACATTTAAATATTTGAAATCATGGACCGTATTCAGAGATCCATTTTTTGAATGTATGAAATTATACGCAAGGAAACACCCACCAACAACCCCGAGACTCCCCTCTCCCGGACGTGCTGTCGGTGACTTACGAGTCCCTAGACCACTACGAGGTCTTTACGTGTGTACTTACTGGTGTATATGTGCTCCGTCCGTGCGATTCTTTATAACCACGCCTCCATGCATTCATTTAAATGCCCCTCTCACTTTTATGTAAATTTGCAAGTACGTATTTCTACGCCGCCCATCCGCACGTATGTACCCAAGTGCGATTCACATGCCCGTGCCTAAAGCACATACAAGCGTATATTCAACTGCCTGCGAAAACGGTTCTCTGAATACAGTCCCATGTGTGCATATAAGACTACAGAATACATTTCTGTGATAAAATATAAATTTCATCGGTGGCCATACCACTGCTAGTACGATTTAGGTTTTAGTTATTTCGCCTCCATATTCATTCATTCTTTTACCATTATTCTAATAAAGATTTATATATTTTAACGTCTCAATTATTTTAACTTTTAATAATGGTTATTTTGGGACACCCAGAGTGCTAGATAAGAGGACCCTTTTGAGAACGTTGTCCTCAGTATTTGTTTGTGTACTCTTTTCCTCTTCTGCACCTCCCTTATTGTTTTGGGAAGTGGCCCCCGATTATTCATGTAGTGCCCGGTGACTCTCTTTTAATTTAATAAAATATAAAGTTAAACTAATAACTTGATATCTTTGTTTTGGAAACATACAAATATTTGTAGGTGTCCATTTTTGGTGTGGTTTGAGAGTACTTGTCACCTTGAGTTATTACTTATATTGCGTTATTACATACAATATAGAATAAACAGAAGCTTGCCAGAGGTGACGGATGATTTTGGTTAAAGGAGTGAACAGTTAAACAGTGATATATGCAGTGTAGTATAAATCAGCCTCAATATTGGCCTGGCCGTATTTTTTTTTCCTGGACCCACCCTAGTAAACAACCATTAAAATGTTTCCATCCAAAGGAATAAGTTATAATGCACTAAATATTTAGCTTAAAACATGTTATGCAAATTATTATTTATTATTGAAAGAAAACTAAATTAGTATATACGTTTAGATATCCAGTCATGTCTATTGATAACACTTTCAGCTTGGTTTAATAAATGCAAATGATATAATAATATTATTATTATTGTAATAATTTAAACTACTTTTTCCATGTTGTTTCTGTACAGGAGAGCTTTGGTGACATCTACTGACAGAAGCGTGTATAGTGCATGATAATTAGAAGAGAACTCTTTCTATAGTGAACCTTACAGATTAGAATGCTAAAGTTTATTTCTGATATGTAAAGATTTATAAAGGTATAATACAAAACAAAATCCATATTCATTTTCCTCATATTACTTTATATCATGTTATTATTCAGAAAAGCTTTTTCCTTCAATATTTTTTATTGTATTACGTAACAATACAAAGAATCTTTAGGATATTCTAAATGACCTACAATAAATCACATAGGTTTCAGATGAGCCATATATATGTGTATACAGTATATATATCCTTTATAGCACCGAGGACTGGTCTTATTAATAAAACGGTCTTACACTATGAAGTGCCCTTTGTTTTTTCTCTTTTGATATACTAATCATAACTTTCTATCTTTAAAATAAAAGTCAAAGAACAAGTTACATACATCTGCAGATATATGATAAGCCACTAGCCACTTACAAGGCTTCTCTGTTTTGGTCCTAACTCTAAAACTGTCAGAGTCCCAACTTTGGGTCATATATCATGTATTTTTAAATTGAGAGCTCACCCCTGGCAGAGGTCCCCAAGTCTCCAAAACAGCCACTCTGAAACAGCATTCCCTGTCAGCTGCTATCCTAGACACGCTTTGAAACAAACACAGAAAATGGAGGTTGCTCAAATCAAGTTATAAAGTTATATGGAGCAGGTGCTGTAAGTATAGGGGAGTTTACAAAAATACAAATAGGAGGCCCCTAAAGATAGAAAGGTATGATTAGCTGCTAGGTAATTGCAAGAGTGCTGCAGCCTCCTATTTGCATTTTTGTAAACTTCTCTTTCCTTACAGCACCTGCTCCATATTACCTTAGAAATTGATTTGAGCGACATCCATTCTGTGTGTTTGTTTTAAAACGTGTCTGGGATAGCAGCTGACAGGGGGCGCTGTCTCAGAGTGGCTGTTTTGGAGACTTGGGGACCTCTGTTGAAGGTGAGCTCTCAGTTTAAAAATACATGATATATGACCCAAAGTTGGAACTCTGAGTTTTAGAGTTAGGACCTCCAAAACAGAGAAGCCTTTTATATATCTGCAGATGTATGTAACTAATTCTCTGACTTTTATTTTAATTTGTTGCTGTCAAGACATTGGCAAGGTTAGAAATAATGATTTTTATTTGAAATAATAATTTTGTCCTTCAAACTTTGCTTTTGTCAAAGAATGCTCCTTTTGTAGTAATTACAGCATTGCAGACCTTTGGCATTCTAGCTGTTAATTTGTTGAGGTAATCTGAAGAAATTTCACTCCACGCTTCCTGAAGCACCTCCCACAAGTTGGATTGGTTTGATGGGCACTTCTTGTGTACCATACGATCAAGATGATCCCACAACAGCTCAATGGAGTTGAGATCTGGTGACTGCGTTGGCCACTCCATTACAGACAGAATACCAGCTGCCTGCTTCTTCCCTAAACAGTTCTTGCATAATTTGGAGGTATGCTTTGGGTCATTGTCCTGTTGGAGGATGAAATTGGCTCCAATCAAGCGCTGTCCACAGGGTATGGCATGGCGTTGCAAAATGGAGTAATAGCTTTCCTTATTCAAAATCCCTTTTACCTTGTACAAATCTCCCACTTTACCAGCACCAAAGCAGCCCCAGACCATCACATTACCTCCACCATGCTTGAAAGATGGCATCAGGCACTCTTCCAGCATCTTTTCACTTGTTCTGCGTCTCACAAATGTTCTTCTGTGTAATCCAAACATCTCAAACTTCGATTCGTCTGTCCATAACACTTTTTTCCAATCTTCCTCTTTCCAGTGTCTGTGTTCTTTTTGCCCATATTAATCTTTTTAGTTTATTGACCAGTCTCAATTATAGCTTTTTCTTTGCCACTCTGCCTAGAAGGCCAGCATCCCGGAGTCGCCTCTTGACTGTAGACGTTGACACTGGCGTTTTGCAGGTACCATTTAATGAAGCTGCCAGTCGAGGACCTGTGAGGTGTCTATTTCTCAAACTAGAGACTCTAATGTACTTGTCTTCTTGCTCAGTTGTGCACCGAAGCCTCCCACTTCTCTTTCTACCCTGGTTAGAGCCTGTTTATGCTATTCTCTGAAGTCAGTAGTACACACCGTTGTAGGAAATGTTCAGTTTCTTCGCAATTTCTCATATGGAATAGCCTTCATTTCTAAGAAGAAGAATAGACTGTCGGGTTTCACATGAAAGTTCTCTTTTTGTGGCCATTTTGAGAGTATAATCGAACCCACAAATGTAATGCTCCAGATGCTCAACTAGCTCAAAGGAAGGCCAGCTTTATAGCTTCTCTAATGAGAAAACCCATTTTAAGCTGTGCTAACATAATTGCACAAGTGTTTTCAAGGGTTTTCTAATCATCCATAAGTCTTCTAGCGTGATCAGCAAACAAAATGTACCATTAGATCACTGGAGTGATGGCTGCTGGAAATGGGCCTCTATACACCTATGTACATATTCATTTAAAAACCAGACGTTAGCAGCTAGTATAGTCATTTACAACATTAACAATATATAGAGTATATTTTTGGTTAGTTTAATGTTATCTTCATTGAAAAAAACAGTGCTTTTCTTTCAAAAATAAGGAAATTTCTAAGTGACCCCAAACTTTTGAACAATAGTGTGTATATATATATACACTGCTCAAAAAAATAAAGGGAACACTTAAACAACACAATGTAACTCCAAGTCAATCACACTTTTGTGTAATCAAACTGTCCACTTAGGAAGCAACACTGATTGACAAACAATTTCACATGATGTTTTGCAAATGGAATAGACAACAGGTGGAAATTATAGGCAATTAGCAAGACACCCCCAATAAAGTAATGCTTTGGTCACTTTTGAATGCTTGCGGTGCTTTCATTCTAGTGGTAGCATGAGACGGAGTCTACAACCCACAAAAGTGGTTCAGGTAGTGCAGCTCATCCAGGATGGCACATCAATGCAAACTGTGGCAAGAAGGTTTGCTGTGTCTGTCAGCGTAGTGTCTAGAGCATGGAGGCGCTACCAGAAGACAGGCCAGTACATTAGGAGACATGGAGGAGGCCATAGGAGGCAAAAACCCAGCAGCAGGGCCGCTACCTCCGCCTTTGTGCAAGGAGGAACAGGAGGAGCACGGCTAGAGCCCTGCAAAATGACCTCCAGCAGGCCACAAATGTGCATGTGTCTGCTCAAACGGTCAGAAACAGACTCCATGCAGGTGGTATGAGGGCCCGACGTCCACAGGTGGGGGTTGTGCTTACAGCCCAACACCGTGCAGGACGTTTGGCATTTTGGCATTTGCCGGAGAACACCAAGATTATCTTTCATCTCCAAAGGGAGCTGTGAATGATGCATTGGGCTTCTCTGCCACATGGAGCAATGCCTAGAAGCTGTGTTAAGTTTCTGGACTCTTTTTGACACACTTGTGGTGTAGTAATCATTTTATAGCAACAACTTTGGTTTAATACAATCATTAAACCTGTCATAACTGAGTTTCCCGCAACTGAGCGCAAACCACTTTCCCTCAAAACCTAGGAATAATTTCAAACGACACAGAATTAAGGGTGAAATTAATTCATTTCAATTTATTTGTTTAGGTTAAATTGGAAATGTTAGAATTGGCAATGAGTTGAAATTATTTTTAAATTGCTTTTAAATTTTGGGGGCCACAAAGCATAGCAAGTACAATGTAACAATGAAGAAGGTAACCAACTGCTACCTCTCTCCAAAACCTCTGTGATCCGGAAAGGCTAAGGCTGCTCGCCCCGAACAAACCACAAAAGGGTTACATTTAGGAGCCGCTTTGGCACAAAGGGCCTGATCCAGAGCTACGATGTTACACTGAGCGCTGTAGCGCTCAGCGTAACATCGCTGCTCTGGCCCGACACTCCCCCTTGTAGGAGCGTATTAACTCTCCCTTACGCCGACTGAAGGCTACCCTAACTTCAGCCGGCGTAAGGGAGGGGAGAGTTGCTGGGATGGCGGCGTTAGTACGCTGGGACGCCGCCCTCCCAGCTTCATTACCCTCCCTCCCCCTGCCCCCCTACACTAACTTCAGTGTAGGGACGCTGGGGTACATCCCCTCCAGCGTCCCTACGGCGCTACTATCTACGATCAGGCGTTTCCATAGTGACGCCGGGCAACATCTGCCCGGCGCATGCGCATTACGCTTACAGCCGCCGTACTAGCGACGGCGGCCGTAGCTCTGGATCAGGCCCAAAGAGAGACAGCTAACTACTTGCTACTGCTTTTACCAAAGAAATGATCCAAGAGCAAACAAAATAATGAGAAAGGGAAGGGAGGGAGCGAAACACCACAGAACCAAGAGACCCATACCCAATTAAAAAAATTTATTTGAAGAGGTTTACAAACAATAACATGGCCATCATTTAACTGGTGGCTGTATCATTTTTGAAATGGAGCCGGCCGGACCAACAACTGCATCCAATTTCTGGGACTACAAGTTGGTTTCACCAAGTATGGCTGTTTTCTGTGGGAATTGGACATCAAAGACCGGAAAAATCATTCGGAAGCAGTGGCCAAGGCAAACTTCACTAACCCCAGTAGAGAAGAATATTGTCAGTGCACCACTGGTTGATCCTGAGAAAGCCTATATGCCTCCACTACAAGCTTATATAGCTTGGTCTTACAAAGTCTTTTATCAAAACAATAGCTCAAAGTGGACTTGCCTTAGCTCACTTGAGCAGAAAAGAGAAAAGATAGGGTAATGCGGGGTGCACTTATATGTCCAAAAAGTTACAATACAGTATTGGACAAATGATACAAAATTGTATCACTATGAATTATATTAAAAACCTCTATTGATCACCATTAAAAATAAGTTCAATTCTGCCCAACCTATAGTCACACCTTGAGACAGAAGTTCCTGAGGATCAGTGATACAAAGATCAAAGAGGGGATCTTTGTAGGTCCTCAAATAGAAGTGCTGATGTTCTGGCTGTATAAAAAAAGAAAAAAAGATGTTTACAGGCAAGCGACCTACTACTAGCTATTGGTCTAATTTTTTGCATATTCTTCTAGGTGCCAATTTTTCTAGCTTCACACTTTACTCAGGCATTATTTGAAATAGTGTTAAATATTTAACTATAGCCATTAAATTACATACCTATTTTATTGCACAGTTCTATAAAAGTTCAGCATGCATAGATAAAAGTCTAAGGGCCAGAGTCACTAAGAAGCGATTTGTAAAAATCACAGTTTATTTGTGATTTTCCAGCAATTACAAAATCGCTGTATTTACTAGAGTTAAGTTGCCTGAAAATCACTCAAAATGCTGCCTCTTCTAAGCCATTTTTACAATCACCATTGTGATTTAGGAAAGGCAGATCATACAATTCGCTGTATTTACTATAAAGTGATTTGTAAAATATCTTTAAACTCCCCTTTAACTCCGGCTTCAAAATGCAGGTGGATGTATCGGCACTCACTCTGAAAAATACACCCACCATTGTAATAAAAATAAATAAATAATGAAAATATGTTTTAAAAGAATAAAGTTTGCCTTAATAATAACTAAACCCCCAGCCTATTAACCCTTAGCATGCTGTGGCATATAGTAATGGAAGGCACAGCATGTCCATATATTGCAGGGCATGCTATGCCTTTTAGTACTATTAGCGGCAGCATAGGTTAATGGCATGCTGCCACATACATAATGTTCACCCTAAACGTATTTTCTGACAATCTGTCCCCCGTAACATATGATAGAATAAAATGTGCCCTTTATTCCTATTAAAATACTAGATCATGCCCCCGCTAATGTGAAAATGACAGAAGGTTCATGCTCCCGTTCCCATTAAAATCAAAGATCATGCCCCTGTTTATGTTCAAATAAAAGATCATTGCCTATGTTCCTGATAAAATACTAGATCATGGACAGTACAGAAGTAAGTGTGCAATCTACGGGCGTGTTTTTATGATTTTTAAAACTGCGTATGCCCAGAACACGAAAATACGCACGTGAAACATAGGCGACTGAGTCACACACATGGAGGTCTGCCTTACAACTGATGCAGGCATCGGTTCAAGACGAGTCCTGCATGTGTGGCTAGAGGAGCAAGATACTTAATGCAAATGAGCTCCACACAGACTACTAATGTACAGTATGGGCGTCCAATGCAGTTATGAGAGATTCACAAGTCGGATTGCCTTGCGTAGCAAAATATAAACATGAGAAAAAATAAGGTAGCCCTCGACAACTCATAGGTTGCTGAGGCCTGTCGTGCCATGTAAAAGTCCATGCGTCCATACACACTGCACACAGCCATCAGCTGATGCATAATTTTAATCAATGCACATGTGCATTTAATTAACACACATAAGGCTCACCTACTTAAAGCTATGGTTTTAAACTATTAAATAAAAGACTATCAACAGTGTCAAGGTAGCTTTTTGTTTCACTTATTTATGTTTTTTTCAATATATGAGTAATGTTACATTTTTTTTATTGTTATTTTTAAATGTTTCACCTATTTAAACCTGCGAAATGTCTGTTATTTGCTAATCTATGCTACATATAATTTTTTTCTTTAAATAAAAAAATTATATAAAAAAATCATGCCCGGCAAATCCTTTTTGCAAGATTCAATTTTTTACATTTATCTTTTTATATTTTTAATTTTTCCCTTTTTTTGGGTTGTTTATGGCACAGAGTTGTCTTCTATTTTCTCTTCTTGATAGAATTAATTGATAGGCTAAAAAACCAAAGGCATGCTAGTTATTAAATTAATTCAATTAAAACAGCAATGTCTAAACGTATAGCTGAATCTCTACTAAAAATAAGTCCCTAAATTCAAGTTCCAAATACCAGGCACCTATCTATTTCTATGAATGGCATACTTACACACGGAAAGTGGTTAGCTGCAGCTGCTGCTATTCTTGCATCGCACTTGCATATATTTGCGATGCGTATTTTTAGGCAAGCATGCAATTTCTATCTTAAGTGTGAATATGGTCTTATGTCTCCATTCCTATTAAAATCAAAGAACATGCCCCTGTTCATGTGAAAATAAATGTTCAGACCCTTGTTCCTGATAAAATACTAGATCATGCCCCCTTTCATGTGAAAATAATAGTTCATGCCCCCCGTTTCTATTAATGAATTAATATTCTCCAACATTTCATTTATATTAATATATTTTATTAAAAAGTATTAATAAACAATTGTATAACTCACATTGGTGTTGTCTTTAATGTTGCAAGGCGACAATCGGTGCTCCGCCTCTTTATCTTCTTCTGGCTGAGGCACGCAGGGTGGTTTTGCAGCTTCTGTGTCCCGCTGGCTAATGACTCCTGACATTACTAGGTTGCAATTTATACCCTCTGATGGGAACCCATCTAACTTCACACTGTCAAGTTTTATATTAAATAAAACACAAATACAATATTAATGCTTTAATAATTGTATTAAAATAAACACTCCCTGACACCCCTTGTTTGCCTCTTATTAAATAAAGCATATTACATTCTTTAATAAAATCTAATGTGTTTGCAGTCTTCTCTTTGAGAGCCCTAAAGAATCTATATTCCTAGTGAGCCTCCTAAATGGTAGTCAGTCCCCGGTTAGAAAATGCCAAT
>WWET01000992.1:15851-34370 GCA_011038615.1 Limnodynastes dumerilii
CAGCGATGTTACGCTGAGCGCTACAGCGCTCAGTGTAACATCGTAGCTCTGGATCAGGCCCAAAGTCTCTGTCTATTTTCAGATATCAGGGCATGCTGTAGGTCAGGCATGTCAAACAAGTGGCCCAAAAGCTTTTATGTTGTTGCCCCATCTTACACAGGGAGGTCTGATGATCGTTGCTGAAAAGGGTCTGCTGTCAGCTGCTACAGCAGTTAAACAGGACAGCTGATAGCAAACCCATTTCCAACTGTCCTATATAACTGCTGCATTGGCCGACAGCAGGAAACAGATTGCTTTATGGCCAGCATCACAGAGAAAAGCTGGAGGACGGTGCGCACCGCGGAGGAGAGACAAGCATGGAAGGTATCAAAGGTAAATAATGTATAAGCAGCCAAGGCTGGAGACTATTGAATGGGGAATTACTTGGAGCTGGAGCCATGTGAATGGGGAATACTGGGGAGCTGGAGACATATGATGTGGGATACTGGGAGCTGGAGAGACATGATATGGAATACTGGGAGCTGGAGACACCTGATGGGGATACTAGGAGCTGGGGAGACATGATGAGGAATACCGGGAAGGCTGGAGACATATGAATGGTGAATTACTGGGAGCTGGAGACATATGAATGGTGAATTACTGGGAGCTGGAGACATATGAATGGGGAAATACTGGGGAAGCTGGAGACATATGAATGGGGAATTACTGGGAGACGGAGACATATGAATGAGGAATTACTGGGAGGCTGGTGACATATGAATGGGGAATTACCGGGAGGCTGTAGACATATGAATGGAGAATTATTGGGAGGCTGGAGACATATGAATGGGGAATTACTGGCAGCTGGAGACATATTAATGGAGAATTACTGGATGGCTGGAGACATATGAATGGGGAATTACTGGGAGCTGGAGACATATGAATGGGGAATTACTGGGAGCTGGAGACATATGAATGGGGAAATACTGGGAGCTGGAAGCATATGAATGGGGAATTACTGGCAGCTGGAGACATATGAATGTAGAATTACTGGGAGCTGGATAAAATTGCATATGAGACTTTATATTTATCTTGCTGCCCACACTATCTTAGACTTTCATTTTTTGGCCAGTTAGGGTTTTGAGTGTGACATGCCTGCTGTAAGTGATCCTGTACATGAGAACAACAAGTAGCAGCATGTCCTGGCATATGCAGCCTGCTGGCATCTGTAATGTAAGTGGGAAGATGATAGAAACAGATGAGAAAGTAGTTTAGTTTCAGAATCTTCCCTTTCTCCCACTTTACTGAACCTCCAGAGAAATAAAAGGCCCCATTCACCATCCATCACAGAGATCTCTTATTCCTTTACTTATTCCTATGAATAAAATAGAAATGTCTTAATTTATATCAGGACTTCTATCTCCAGAACAAATGCAAGAAACACAGTCATTTTATGATAACATAATTTTATTTTAATACATTTAAGACCATAAATATATATATTTCCATTCATTTCCACTTCTGACCTTCTATTTCACATGAAAGTTTCCCAAAGCTTTGTGAGCTGTTAGCAAAAAAATGCAATTTTGGTGCCATAACCGATGAACTGATCAGGGACCGCATTGTGTGTGGCACCCATAGTCACGTGGTGCGCGCGCAGTTACTGCGGGAGAAGGATCTAACTTTGGACTCTGCCATTTGCATCTGCATGCTCCATGAGCAATCTGAAAGGGGCACAAAGGAGTTACGGAAGGAGGCTGCAATATGCAGTGTACAGCGCACACAACCGCAACACAGGTCGTGTTACAACTGTGGGGGGCGCCATGCACCTACACGGGAAATGTGCCCTGCATTTAACAAACGCTGTAACAACTGCAACAAGCCCAACCACTTTGAAAAATGTTGTAGATCCAGACGTGCCCTGCCACACAGCGAGCCGCATTCTGTACAGGAAGGGAGGCAAACACATAGAGTAAATCATGTGGAGACGGAGTTGACATCACAAAACACTGATACCATATACTGTGAAAGTGTGGATCTTATCACAAAAAAAGGAGAGTTCCAGGGTTTTACTCAGGCTTGGGATTTCACACACATCACCAGCAGTCCGCAATATCCACAATCGAATGGACTGGCAGAAAGAGCTGTGCGATCCGCCAAGCACTTATTAGAAAAATGCACACGAGACCAGACTGACCTCTGGGCGGCACTTCTAAGCTTACGTAACACACCACGGGATGGATTGCCATCTCCTGCCCAGCGTCTCCTTGCACGGCGCACAAGAACTTTCATTCCTACTACTAAACATCAATTACAGCCTATGGTGCACACACAAGTACAGAAAACCATGCAGGATATGACTCTGGGCTGGGCAATGCATGCTGGGGAAGTTGTTTACTGCTCAGGAGTGGTATGCTGGATTGTAAGAGAGTAAAAGCTGTTTCACCTAACTCTGAGTCTGTGAGTCTTTCCTGATTTACCACACATTTACAGACATTGTTGGTAATTTTATGCGTTTGCATGGTTAAATTTCTGGGTCATAGTTATCTTCCAGCTCATTCTCCCAAACGGTCTCATATATCGTGGGTAGGTTTGGCCTTCATCTCCTCCTCCTATGATGTCTTCTGGATGTAGGAGTCACATTTTGAAGGGCTGAATTGTCTAGAGGCTAAATGTTAAAACAGTTCACACGTTTACACTGTTTGATTTTTCCCCAGTCAGTCTCCCATGCTGGAGCTTCTCCTCTGGTGTATTTAGGGGTCTCAGTGGTCCTCTCCTTCTTTTTTACATGGAAGGAGGAATTTGCCCAAATTTGCCCAATTTGCCCAAATCATGGACAATAAGAATTGGTGAACTTCAAGCCGAACTCATGAACAAAGTGAGCACAGAAGCAACTCAATTGAAAAGGCTCTTTGAATTTACCTAACAAATCTGCAAGTACAAAACCACAACCGAGCAGTTTTTGAGCATTTTAGAGCTAAAGGAGCAACTATATTCAAAATAAGAGTGAAGGACTAATTAGTAGATGCAACAACGCGAACAGATAACATAGACATGGACAAAATCATCCCATCTGACATCAGCAAGACAGGAGGATTGCCAAAAATGTTGGAAATATTTGTAGGTGCTTAAATTATTCTATGATCAAACACCGATGTACCCAAAGGACTTGGCACCATTGGATTAATCAATGAAGTCATATGGCCCCACTTTTGACACGCACAAATGTATGAAGCTAACATTCCATCAGTTTGTGTATACTTTGGCATTTCATGTGATTCAGCCTAAATCAATACAGTTTCCAGCTAAGTTCAGTTATGGAACTGCTGAACGAAGTAATTTTTTTTAAAACAAGCTTTTATTAAAATGTACTAAAAAAGAGAACATCATTTTGATATCGGCCTAAAGAACTGCCTTAAAAGAATTCCCTCATATGACTAAAAAGAATGTGAGGCGTAAATATTCAAAGTTATGCAAACTTTAGACTTTTAATCTGGTTAGATCTGTGGACAGACTTTAAATTGATAAATTAGACTGCTCGCAATCAAATAGAAAAATGTGTACGATATTCTCTAGCAGAATACGAAAACTAATTTATTACACTATGTATAGCATTATAAATATAAAAAGGACATTTCAATATTTTTGCCCCACATTTTTATTTTTAGTCATATGAGGGAAGTCTTTTAAAAAAGTTCTTCAGGCTGGTATCAAAATTATTTGTTCTTTTCTGGTTCATTTTATGAAAAGTTTGTTTAATTAATGTACTTATTTTACTATTAATTATTTTTCTGCTCCTAAGCATTAATTATAACTAACTACCCCCATATAATATTGTCATATTTATAAAATGTTAAATTTCAGCTTCAGTTTTGTGTGTTGTACATTTAAACTTCTAAAAATGTATATGAAATGTATCGTCAGTCACATAAAATAACTGATAACATGCTCACTGAATAGTCTAAATTAGGGGTTGTCAACCTTTAAATACCTCCTTTGTATATTTGTTGATGGTAAAATTTCCTTGCTGCCTACCAGTACCACAGTAACTCAATTTTGCACAAGTGGTAATGTTTAAAAGGGAGGATTTATACAACAAACCCCCCTGTATATATCCTGTGTGCCCCCTTTTCTACCACTATATCTATCCTATACATCCCCCTTTTCTCCCCCTATATCTATCCTATACACCCCCTTTTCTCCCACTTGATCTATCCTATACATCCCCACTTTCTCTCCACATTTCACAAGTTTTCGTACCTCTGCTGTTTTCTCCTCTCTCCTCCTCCTTCTGTCTTATATGACACGCTCTGCTCTCTGAATGGTGCTGGCGGCAGCGTTATGCCATAGCAACGCATACACAGTGCCTGAACGCAGCACTGTTCAATTCAGACACTGTATTTGTGACTAATAGTGCTTGTGACTTTTATTTTATTTATTTTTTATGGAATTTTATTACCCGGACATTGGGCCTGATCCAGAGCTACGGCCGCCGTCGCTAGTACGGCGGCCATAAGCGTAATGTGCATGCGCCGGGCAGATGTTGCCCGGCGTCACTATGGAAAGCGCCGTAGGCACGCTAGAGGGGACGTCCCCCAGCGTCCCTATGCTGAAGTTAGTGTAGGGGGGCGGGGGGAGGGAGGGGATTGAGGCTGTGAGGGCGGCGTTAACGTACTAACGCCGCCGTCCCAGCGTATCAACTCTCACTTACGCCGGCTGAAGTTAGGGTAGCCTAGAGTTAATACGCTCCTACAAGGGGGAGTGTCGGGCCAGCGCTACAGCGCTCAGTGTAACATTCTAGCTCTGGATCAGGCCTGTTACGCTGAGCGCTACAGCACTCAGTGTAACATCGTAGCTCTGGATCAGGCCCATTGTTTACAAACTGACTATACAAAGTCCGGGCAAATTAGGTTTCCATATAAAAAGAGCCACAAGCACTAATCTAACCTTCATGCAGACTATATAATGTCCGCTGTTATATTGCTAAACGCAATGATAAGCACGTCCTCTACCCCCACCCTCCCCAGCATCAGTCGATACCAGGCGTGACTGCTATCAGGGCTGTCAAACCCCCACTGTCCACCAAGAAATCTTGTGCTAGGGATCAGGTTGTCTATCACTGGTCTAAATCTATGCAGGGGATAAACACACTTTCAAAGTTGTTAGAAGCAATGCAGGTAACTACACAGATGATTTGAATGAGACAATACAGCTTATTAACATCATTGGTGAGTTGGAAGCAATGCTTGGAAGTCCACTGTGGGATGGGAATGAGGTAACTTTTTTTGGAGGGAGGTAAAATTTCAACCCTCCCCTCGGCTCCCCCATCTCACCTTAGTGTGTCCCTACCTTGGTGTGTAATAGGTATGAAAGGGGGCTTGGTCGGCCCATTGAGGGGGGGTGCAGCTGTGCATCCAGGTTTAAACCACTTTATATATGTTGTGCACTGTGTACACACACACCCACATATACACACACAGTAGATGTATAAAATAAAAGACCAAAAACAATAAAAAAAAATAGACCAAAGACAATACAAAATAAAAAGACCAAAAACAATACAAAAAAACCAAAAACAATATAAAATAAAAAAGACCAAAAACAATACTAAAAAAAAGACCAAAATCAATACAAAATAAAAAAGCCCAAAAACAATAAAAAAATAAAAAAGACCTAAAACAATACAAAATAAAAAAAGATAAAAAAAACAATACAAAATCAAAAAGACCAAAAACAATATAAAATCAAAAAGACCAAAAACAATACAAAATAAAAAGACCAAAAATAATACAAAAAAGACCAAAAACAATACAAAATAAAAAAGACCAAAAACAATACAAAATAAAAAAATAAAAAAAAACAATACAAAATAAAAAAAAGACCAAATACAATACAAAATTTCAAAAAAACAAAAGCAATGCTAAAAAAAACAAAAACTATACAAAATAAAAAGACCAAAAATAATACAAAATAAAAAAGACCAAAAATAATACAAAATAAAAAAAATCCAAAAACAATACAAAATTAAAAAAGACAAAAAAACAATACAAAATAAAAAAGACCAAAAACAATATAAAATAAAAAGACCAAAAACAATACAAAAACAATACAAAATAAAAAGATCAAAAACAATACAAAATAAAAAACAAAAACAATACAACATAAAAAGACCAAAAAAAATACAACATAAAGAAGACCAAAAACAATAAAAAATTAAAAAAACAAAACAATACAAAATTTAAAAAAACAAAAACAATACAAAATTTAAAAAAGACCAAAAACAATACAAGATAAAAAAAACCAAAAACAATACAACATAAAAAATAAAAACAATACAAAATAAAAAAGACCAAAAACAATACAAAATAAAAAAAGACCAAAAACAATACAAAATAAAAAAAACCAAAAACAATATAAAATTAAAAAAGACCAAAAACAATGCAAAATAAAAAAACACAAACAAAAACAATACAAAATAAAAAGACCAAAAACAATACAAAATAAAAAAAGACCAAAGACAATACAAAATAAATATAGACCAAAAACAATACAAAATAAAAAAGACCAAAAACAATACAAAATAAAAAAAAGACCAAAAACAATACAAAATAACAAAAGACCACAAACAATACAAAATTAAAAAAACAAAAACAATACAAAATAACAAAAACAATACAAAATTAAAAAGACCAAAAATAATACAAATGAATAAAGACCAAAAATACAAAATTAAAAAAAATCAAAAACAATTCAAATTTAAAAAAGACCAAAAACAGGTAAAGACAAAGAAAAAGGACCAAAACAACCAGTTCAGGAAAAAGAAAAAGGACCAAAACTGTACAAGACAAAGAAAAGGGACAAATAACAGTAAAAGACAAAGAAAGAGTACCAAAAATAATTCAAAACAACGATAAAGGACCAAAAACGGTACAAGACAAAGAAAAAGGACCAAAAACTGTTCAAGATAAAATGGGGTTGTAACCTGTCCTTATAAAAATAAAAAATAAAAACTCAAATCTAAATTCCTACTTCTACTTTTTGGCTTTTTTATAATTTATTATTTTTGTTATAAACATTTTTTTTGTGTGTGTATATATTTAGATGTGCAGTGTTTAAATCTGCCATTAGTCTTCAAATAGTACTTTGATCCTGGTAGTGAACAATAAATTGAAGCAAAGTCAACTATTATGATTTAAAAACAAAAGAATAAAACTAAAATATTAGGTATTTTCTGACATGTATTTGTTACGACAAAAATAAAATGGCTGACTTTTATATTTTATTTTTTAGAGGGTTAGATATGCTCCTAGTACTAAGCTCTCTAAAAAATAAATATGCACATGCGCTATCCTGATTATGTATCACCTAGCAATAGATTTCTACAGTATTTAATGTGGAACATCCAATTAAACATCTTGATGTTAAAGGTAATGATCGATTTACATCCCCTGCAGCTATCATAATAGATGGAAATTAACAAATTTTATGGACATTCTATTAGTGAATATTCCTTAAATTAACATCTTTACGTAACTGATTGTCCTATAGAAAAAAAAATAAACAAACACAAATATATTATATGTTTTTTTTTTATTTTTATAAGTATGTTGCGTTTGTTGTGATGTATTTCTTGAAAAGTAAGTTTGTTTAGGGTTTATTCAATTACATAAGGTGTGCATTCTTCAAGGTTCATGCACGCGTTTCACCTCACACCACTTCTGCCACTGCCTATTACTCTTGTTGAACCTCTAGAGATAAGAATGCAGAACCATAGTGATTCCCCGCTGTGTTCTTGCATCTGCACAAGCATATGGGGAGACACACATAGTTTCGGCCCCTTTACATTACCTTAAAACTTTACATCCATCCCCACTTATATTGGTGATATATCCAAAGACCTTGCGGTCAGGCAAATCTCTGCCCTTACTTTATTTTGTAATACTAAAGCCATCACATTTGTGACCGCAACTTAACCCACTACCTGAACAGTTGGAAGTATCAAATATTGGAACACTGGATTGTCTAAGTTACACAAACAGGCTTTTTGTAAGTGGTTAAAAATTCCTCACATTGCAGTTGCATGGATCTGGCCCATTGTTGCTTCGGCTATAAACAAATCAAGATCATATTATACATGTAAATGTTGCTAGGGTACCCTGTGTTCTGTAGCCGTTCCTCTTGCTCTAATTTCCTTGACTGCATAGATTCAGTGCTAGATACTTCATTTTCTTAGCCTGGCTCTTGATGTCAAAGATACGATGTAATACATGACCAAAAAGTCTGGCAACATACAATATGATTTGGCTTTCCCTGCAACCTTGTGTCCACTGTGCTGGGATCAGCACAGACTTGGTGATATGATAGTCAGATCGATTATTGCATATTGTCTGCTTTATCCAAATGTATACAAGCAAAAAAAACATTAAGACAGCTGAAAAAGTAAGAAGCAACACAGTAGTCATTTTGTATATATGATTTCTATTTGGTTTCCCAGCATTCAATTTCTTCATATAAAAAGTTCTTCATTTTAGGGGCCTCATTTACTAAGGTCGATTTTTGACAGAGATTCTACATCGATCATCATCGCTGGGTTTTAGCAGCGATTTTTTACCAAAAATCGAGGCCTTTACTATGCCCGAATTTTTGGCATCGATGTAGAATCGCCGTCGATGTTGATCGATTTTAAAATGGAAAAATCGCCATGCATTTTTCTATCACTTATTCTTCCAACGTTTATACTGCTTAGAGTTTAAGCAAATGTGTTATGTGTCCCTAAGAAATGTAAAAAAGTACCCAAATAAACATTGCAACATTACATGACCTAACACTACATGTTAAACCCTGAATAAAATGTGTATAAAATGTCCCTTAGTGTGTATAGCGATTCTAATGGTGGCCACCGTGACAAAATGTACCCTAAAGTGTATTTTAGTGTAAAAATGTGTAATAAAATATTACATAAATGTTGCAACTCACCGTTTAGCAGTCTTCTGTCTTGGGATGACTTGCTTGGATTTTCTGCTTCTTCTGAAGATCTTCTTTTAATGTTGCCTGAAGATGCTTGTCACCTTGCTAGAAGAGGTTCTTCCGGTGCTGCCAGCATCCCTTCTTCCTGCTCGGTGTCCCCGATACTAATGACCGGTCTGTCACTAGAGGGTCCCCTTTTATAGAAAGAATGGCGTCACCAACACTAGAGCGCTCACTTGAGCCCCCTAATGTTGATGACGTCATTTTTTCTATAAAACTGTGGATAGACACACACACAAACTGTGGAGAGACACACACACACAAACTGTGGAGAGACACACACATACACACAAACTGTGGAGAGACACACGCACACTGTGGAGAGACACACACACAAACTGTGGAGAGACACACACACACACACACACACAAACTGTGGAGAGAAACACAGACAAACACTTATTTACTTACCCAGTGCAGCCATCTCCAGCCAGATGGTGCCGCGTTTCCAAACTGCAGGGAGACTGAGGCCCCCTGGTGGCTGCCCCTATGCTGCCTGTTCATGTATCTTTTTTTACACGGGCTGAATGACAGCCCAGACGGTGCATGGATGGCTCCAAGCAATCACTGATCTGCAGATGCTGCGGATCCTGGATTGCAGCAGTAAATCAGAGATCTCTTCCTAAACTATATATAGAGGGAGATCTCTGGTTTACAGCTGCTCCAGGAGCCGCACAACAGATATTAAAGAGCTGCGGGTTGGCCACCCCTGCACTATAACTACTGCAGCAACTCATACAGGAACCTCCTGTATGAGCGCTGTCAATCTGTATAGCAGGGAGTGGGGGAAATGGTGCCTCGATGCACTGCATCCCCTCGCGGAGTGGGTCGCGCTGGCCCTGTTTACAGTGTATCAAGACCATTCTCCCATTCTGCAGCTTCCCCTTTGGTGTGTTTAGGGGTCTCAGTGGTCCTTTCCTTCTTTTTTAAATAGAAGGAGGAATTTGCCCAAATCATGGACAGTGTGGGGTATTTTACACGTCTGCATAATTTGATTTCTGGATCCTGGTTTTCGGCATCTTCATTCTCCCATGCTGGAGCTTCCCCTTTGGTGTTTTTAGGGGTCTCAGTGGTCCTCTCGTTTTTTATATGGAAGAAAGAGTTTGCGTAAATCATGGACAGTGTGGGGTATTTTACATGTCTGCATGGTTTGATTTCTGGATCATAATTTTCATCCACTTCATTCTCCCATGATGTCTCAGAAATTCTCCTCCTATAACGCCTACCATATATAGGTGTCACATTTTGAAGCGCTGAATGGTCTGAGCATTGAAAGTCTGTATTCTTCCAATGACCGTATTTCTGGTCTGGATCTTCCCCTCTTGTGTCTTTAATGGTGTCAGTAGTCCAGCAGGGGGAGGACATACAGGGCCCATAAAATGTATGTAAATCTTTTCTTTGAGCTGTGTGAACTGTGTGCGAGTCCTAACTGCTCTAAGAACAAGAGTGTTCCACAGCAGCAGCTGAGCAGATTGTATGATCTGAACTTGTGATGTCATAATGTCCAGACTCAGGGAACACATTGTGACATCATGGCCGGTACAAAGGAAGCAGGAGGAGATTTGTTTTGTTTTTTTTAATTTGTATAAACTCTATCCATTACTTTGTTATCAGTTTATAACAATTTATTTGGTTAAATGTACTACTGCTTCATTGCTAATAACTTGATACATATCAATACATACCATATAATATATATAAAAATACATACCATATAATATATATAACAATACATACCATATAAGATATACAACAATACATACCATATAATATATATCACAATGCATACCATATAATATATTTATAAAAATACATACCATATAATATATATAACAATACATACCATATAACATATATAACAATACATACCATATAATATATATCACAATACATACCATATAATATACTGTATATAACAATACATAACATATAACATATCCTGCAACATTTCACAGCAAAAAAGTACACTTGACATAAATATTTATCACTTATTACTTGAGCTGTGTATATGTTTCATGGTCTTGCTCTAATCTCATTTGTATATGTGCAAATTAGGGTCATACAAAATGTCATTTATGTAGAAAATGAGCATACAAAAAACATTTCCTAGGGCCTAAAACTTCAGCCTGTACCAAAATATTTGTCATCTTCATTATTATAACTTTTGTAATAGAGCCAAAGTAGCCATCATCCAATCACACTATAGGACACATTTAATGAAGCTTTTAAAAAGGAAAAGTGGAGCTGTTGCCCATAGCAACTAATCAAATTCTAGCTACCATTCTTCTAATTCATGCTACTAATGATTAGAGATGAGGGCTGACCTCCGTGTTTTGGTTTTGGTTCTAAATTTTCGTCGGTTTTGGTTTTGTTAAAAAAAGGAAATGTTTCAGTTTTGAATCTGTATTTTTATTTTTTTTTCTTAAAATCACTAAAACCATGTATCGTATTTCACCATGTATAAGACGCACCTTTTTTCTAACAATTTGGGGTCTAAAACCTGGGTGCGTTTTATACAGAGAATGTAGCCTGCCAGGAAGCTGGGGAAATCTCCGGTGGATCCCTTCACATCCGCAGCAGCACACTTACCAGTACCTCGGCTCTGCCAATATTTGTACAGCCAGCCTCATTTCCCCCTCTTAATATTTGTCCAGCCAGCCTCATTTTCCCCTCATAAGTTTTGTCCAGTCAGCCTCATTTCCCCCGTTTAAGTTCTGTGCGGCCAGCCTTATTTCCCCTTCTTTCTTATAGCTGCCTCTTTAGTGTGTGCCCTCTCTATGTTATTTCTCCACACTTCCTAAAGCAAAATACCTTCTTTGCTGGATACCATGTCTCACACACTGTATGCTGGATGCCATGTCTCACACACTGTATGCTGGATGCCATATCTCACACACTGTATGCTAGATGCCATGTCTCACACACTGTATGCTGGATGCCATGTCTCACACACTGTATGCTGGATGCTATGTTCTTACACACTGTATGCTGGATGCCATGTCTTACACACTGTATGCTGGATGCCATGTCTCACCCACTGTATGCTGGATACCATGTCTCACACACTATGCTGGATACCATGTCTCACACACTGTATGCTGGATGCCATGTCTCTCACACTGTATGCTGGATGCCATGTCTCACACACTGTATGCTGGATGCCATGTCTCACACACTGTATGCTGGATGCCATGTTTCACACACTGTATGCTGGATGCCATGTCTCACACACACTATGCTGGATGTGGTTTGCTGTCATCAGTTCCAAATGACACCGCAAAGCAATAAGGATGAAAATACTACAAAGGCAGAAGGTAGTATTTTCCTTTATCCCTAAACCATACCCAACCCTCCCCTTCTAGCAGCCTAATCTTAAATGTCCCTCCTCTGCAGCCTAACCCTAACATTCCCTTTCCTTTAACCAACCCCTTTACACAGGCTAACCCTAATCTTAACCCTCCATGCTCCACAGCCTAGCTCCAACCTTCTCTTTCTTCTAACTGTCCTCTCTTCGCAGGCTAACCCTAACCTTCCTCTTCTTGCAGCCTAAGCCCATTAGGGAGAGTACAATTCACTATTGGGAACTGGTACCATTCACCATAGTACCCGTTCCAAATAGAAATCTTCCTTATTGCTACAAATATGGCTATATCAGTGTTGAAAATCTTATAATTGCAGCAGTAACTACACCCCCTGTATGCTTCACTGGCGCAGGGACTAATATGAGTAAAGATAAATAAATAAAACTTTTTCTATTAGTGTCTATCTTTGTAGATAAGTGCCAATGTGGCAGCAATGTCCATATCACCCCACCACATTGGCCCTAATCCTGAACAACGCTTGTGAGCGAATTTACGCGTGTCGGACACGTAAAGTCGCGTTTTGGTAAGTACTGCGCATGCGCACCATAGAAAATACGCAGCACAAATGTGAACATATGGGCCATTAACGTATGTGTAGCATAAATCCTTACACGTGGTCGTGCCAATTTTACGTTAGTCAAAAATACGTCTGAAATATGCTATGTAGGCGGGGTTTTGTATTTAAAGTGTACGGTATGGGCGTGCTTAGCGGCGTAAATACGTGTTGCGCATACATACGTGAGCGGATGACATCGGTTACGTGGGCAAAAGTTAAGGTAGGGTTTGGAAAGCGGATCTTGACAAAATACGTACATTCAAGGGGAGTGCCAAGGGGAGTGTATAGAAGGTACGCACGCGTCAATACGCTACGCGAGTAAACGAACGGCAAACGTAGTTCTGGATCTACCCCTATGTCTGTATGGCCCTGACACAGAATTTTATAAAGAAAGGAGGCTGTAAAAATGATATTTCCAAAGTAACCAGTGCCCCTATGCTATAAGTGACTGCTGCAACACAAAGGATAGAGTATAACTATAGTTTATTTACTAAAATCAGCTACATTTTTTATGTTGTTTATAAATGTAAGTTATTGGTGCTCATTATAAGACAGTGGTTAGGCCTAACTTGATTCTGATACATGTACCTATTAGGATATTGTGCTCAATGTATCCCTTAAAATAGGTATTTATATTCTCTCATTATAGGGTTCAACGTAATGATTAATATGGGAGATAATTTTATCAAAAAATAAAGCTTTATTATTCATATACTTATTTATATATTCTATATTCCACATAAAGCTCTTTATTCCCTCCTGAGTAATGCTCAAATTATCCTCTGTAATAAGACTCTATATACCCCATAATAAAGACCTCTGAGCCTACTTAATGGTGCTCATTTTATCAGCATAATAGGCCTCTAATTTTCTCTATGATATAGAGGTCTCTTATAGTGATAATGGCTCTGATTCAGAGAATGAAGAAAAGAGGGGAACGTTACTCCTGGGCAAAACTAGGTTGATTTCAGGGGAAGTCAAATTTCATCTGTTACAAACATTAGTATAGGATTAGTGAGAGGTGATGTTTCCTAGCACATGTCCAAATAACAGTGTTATAGTAAAGCTGGTCAGTATCTGTGTACAATAAGAAAAAGCAAAGTATATTCCCTACATGCAATGAATAAATTAATTTGACCCTGAGATTAACATGATTTTTCCGAGTTGTAACTTTCCTCTCTTATTTTCAAATTCTCAATTAGGGCCTTTGGAGCGTATTCACACTTAAGAATGAGTTAGGTGCGAACAGAACCGCACCTAACTCAATCGTTCAGCCTCTATCCCGCTGCCTGTTTTTAGGTACCTTATGACACTTAAGAGGGCTACCTTATTTTACCGTGCGCAGTTTCCTTCTTAAGAAGGAGAATGCCTCACCCCGTCTCGCCCTCCCCTGGCTAATCTAAACCCCTCCCCCATCCCACTAAACATACCCTGAGGCGGCATTAGCACGCCTCTTACCTACTAAACTACTACTAAAACTTAAAGACCGCATGGAGGTAATCTACGTACATAACTGGTACGTAGATTGCGTAAATGTACTACTGTACATTTGCGGTAGTTACATTCGCAAAGTTATGCACCAAAGAAGACGGAGCTTCTTAGGTGTGAATCATGGCCTTTGTGAGCACAATAGAAGAAATCAAGAGCTTTGTTATGAAGCTATATTTTGGGCCTGAATCAATTCAACGCAAAGGCTTCCTTATTTTGGTTGCAAAGGTAAGTGCGCTCAAAACTGACTATTATAGTGTCAGATTTTAATATGCACTCTATGGAGTGTGTATGAAAATCCTCAATAAAAATTTTTATATTTACCTTCACGACCAAAATAACACGGCCTAGGTGTTGAATTGAATCGGGCCCATAAATTCTTATTATGGGTTTATTTATTCTATTTTGGGTCTCCGACTTCCTAAGAGCATATTTGCCCTATTGTGGGCTCATTTTGGAGATTGGGCAATATACCCTGAAGTTAAACAAAATATTACCTTGCTTTCTATAATCGTTACTGTAGCTAAAAAAAAAAGCTATCCTGAAGAACCGGGTCAAATCCTCCCCTCCTTTTCTAAATCTGGTCAAGAATACCTTGCTAGAACTTATATACATGGATAGAAGGTCCACCCTTCCAGACATTGAATTAGGGGTTTCTACATTCTATAGAAAATGGGGAACCTATATTGAATTCCTAGATCCAGATCAGGGCCCACATATTGGGCCGGATCAATGTGCCGATACATAGCTACTGCACATGCGTAGTAACTATAGTATGTAATCTACGTATCGTTTCGGTACGTAGATTGCGTATATTTGAACTACCAGTTGGTCACTTTTAAGAAATCTAAGCCACTAATGTATCACTATGGTTTTGAGTATTATTAAAGGAGGAGATCCATCGTGCGTTGTGTTTTGAGTTTTGGGTTAAGTGTTTCATGTCTTATGCATTCAGTTTCTTGTTTCTTGATAGCAGACATCAGGTCTCACATGTTATGGAGTATATAGTTTATTCAAAATTGTTATATTTTATGCTTCATTCCTTGCTTCCCACTCTTTAGGGGCCCATGGGCTGATTGTATTAATTAAAAAATCTAGAGGGTTAGCAGTTAGATATATTCCTACTTTGGATTATTATTCAGATTTATTTTTACCATGTCATGTTTCATATCTTCTGACATATGCTTTAACTGTGCCCTGCATACTGGTTAAATTTGGGCTGTTAGGTATCAATGTAAATCCATATTTATGTCAAACTAATTGTATTTGTCTGACGCTCGATCTTACCTGTCTGTCTAAGCGATTTTTTTTTTCTGAAAAAATTCAATAAATTGTTTGAAAAAAAATTCTTATTATGGGGAAACTTTGATCACAATGGGCCTGATTCAGAGGCTGAAAATAAGAACTTAAAGTTACACCTGGGCAAAACCATGTTGATTTCAGGGGGAGTCAAGTTAATTTTATTCTATGCATGCAGGGAGAATGCTTTGCTTTTACTTATTGCACACAGATACCTGATCAGCTTCACTTTTAAACTGCTAATTAGACTTGAGCTGGGAAACATCACCTTTTAACTATAATACTGTTGCAACAAATGAAATTTGACTCCCCTGAAATCAACATGGTTTAGCCCAGGTGTAACTTTAAGTTCTTATTTTCAATCTCTGAATCAGGGCCAATATGTCCCATAACAAAGCCTTTTATTCCTCCTTATTTGTGCTCATATGATTTCCCATAACATGGCTCTATATATTTGCATATAGATCACATTTATATGCTCTTACATTATATGGTAACATTTCTGTTGTGGTAGAAATTTATGGGGTGGCTTAAGGCAGCCTGTCCCCTAAATTCGAACCTTATGTTACCTAAAACTCTGAAACAACTTACATTCTCAGGATCTCCTCCTCCTATGTAGCGCAATCAGAATGACATTTTATTTCCATAAAAAGTATGAAAATGTACTATTTTGTACTTTTTAGTAATATCTCTCCCGCGTACATCTCTCGCAGCTGCAAAACATTCATATTCTACGCTGCTGTTTCATTTGAAAATAAATTATCTTATTTTTTTTTTTCAATTCCTATTTCCTGCAAAGATTGCATATGTTATGGAGGCTTACAGCAGAGATGAGACGCTCAGCTTTCTGCATCTGCAGATTGTTTTCTGATGGTTTACTGGTAAGTTGTTTCTGACGTCAGTCTTCAAGGATTTTAGCTTTTGTTGTCAGCCAGTATGATAATATAGATTACGTTATTTAAATTATGGACACTATCTATTAATGGTCTGCATAACATCAAGTTAATAAAATAAAAATAATACAATAAAATATATCATTTATTCGCATATTTGCATTGTTTACCAAATTTCGTGGTAGCAATCAGATTGCTGTTGCTTTATAGTAATATGTAAGAGGGGTGGACGGTGACAGACCCCATAGCAAGGAGGTAGGGTCCAAGTCTGAATGGGTGGGACTAGATGGGGAGAGGTGGGGCTGGGCGGGACCACTGACTGACAGAAGCTGTCAGAGGCTGACAGCTTAAAACTGCGCTCAGCTCTCCATGCATGAGGGCTGAATGCTACAGCGCTATACATACACTCATACATAATGCGCCGAGCGCAGTTTTAAGCTGTCAGCCTCTTACAGCTTGCTTACAGTGCTGGGCAGCAGCTGTTATGGGCCCCTGCTACTGCATGTCCCCTCGTAATCACTGCACAATATAGGGGGTTTTGTATGCAAATTGCACAGTAAGGGCTTGGTTTACGTAAGCTTTTCAGTTACATACTGGTATCATTTTTCACTGGGGTGGTGTGTAACAGTTAAGGTAGGGTCCTAGCTACAGAAGTCCAAGGGCCAGATTTACTAAGCTGCAGGTTTGGAAAACTGTAGAGGTTGCCCATAGCAACCAATCAGATTCTAGCTGACATTCTCTAGTATGTAATAGAAAAATGAGAGCTAGAATCTGATTGGTTGCCATTGGCAACATCTCCACTTCCAAACTAGCAGCTTAGTAAATCTGGCCCCAAATGTCCGAATACCATTAAGCACTGCACTCTCACATAAATTACTCAAATCAGGACCTTGGACAGCAGAAACTGAGCCTTAATCCTGATTATGTTTAGTTTAAAGCTGGCCCAGAGTTTCAGAGTAAGGGAAATACAGATTATGGTGTACAGCTCGGCTGAACCATTTTTAAAAAGCAAGGGGTGCAAATGCATCTTTATTATTTTGCAAGCAGGGAAAAACACTTTTGCACAAAGAATTCACATACTACATAGCTTTGCGTTAAATCTGCTAAATATTGTTAAGCTAAGAAAGCTCATCTCTCAAATAAAATGTCTGGGGCACAACACTGGGGCAATTGTTTTCAATTACTAACGTATAGATGATTGGCGGATAAGGGTAGCTATTTCATACAAAGAAAAGTACTGTATACTGTATTTTGTAAAAAATTGTTACTCTTTGGCGTTCCATTATTTTTTTAACACATAACATATAACACATTTAACTTCATCTCACAATGGAGCAATCATTCAGTGACCACATTATCATAAAAATAGCATTCTGGGGGCTACATGGAACTTGGAAACATGACTCGATAGCTGAAAACAAAATAGATTCTTCTGCTCTGTTCCGTTTCATCTTTAATATTTTTCCCATTAATGTCCTGTGCATTTCTCCCGTAGAGAAGAGAAATCATAGAAATCAGCATGTTGTAGAGAAAAGAAAATGTGCTAAGTCCATTACAAAATATATTTCAGGCGCAGCACAGTTCTGTTTAGCAGTTTGGGCACAATATGTCAATCACTTTTCATGAGCGACTGGATTGTGCAAAAACAGTTTCCTTTAACTCATTCTTCGTTCCACTCTTGTAGTGTGAGACAGTGGCGGATCTATTATAAAACTAATGAAGCTTATGCTTCAGGGCCCTTGGTCCCCAAGGGGCCCTGAAGTGACTTTTTTTTTTTTTAAACGAAATCAATGGAATTTTTTAAATGTGTGTTTTAATGAACTACGTTTATTTTAGTGATAGAATTATAAGCCAATGGGTTAAAGGTCTTAATATTGCCCTTAGAATATGCTCTACACAGGGGGAGGGGGGGAGT
>WWET01000992.1:36785-49886 GCA_011038615.1 Limnodynastes dumerilii
ATTCAAGATGTGTCCCCTTTTAGCTAGCCTTCTGGCAGATATAGTGAATTTATGTGATATCTTGTGATACGATATCTTCAGCTAGTTTGCATTTTATTTTTATAGCTTATGACCTCTTATCACAAGATGATAGAATGTCAAACACTGTGTCATCACTGTGTGCAGAGGATGTCTGTTGATTCATGTCTATGGATTTTCCTGCTAGGGTAAGGTCCCAGTATGGGCGCCACACACCTTTCTTGCTGTGATTGATAATCTAGGACCGGATCCAGACTCCCGCATGCTTTCCGTATGCTCGAGTCTGTCCGTATGACAGAGAGAGGGGAGTGCATCCCCCCTGTCACTCCCCACTCTCGTGTGGGCTTTATGGCAGCTTACGCTGCTATAAGCCTGCCTGAAGTAGATTGTGTGGATCAGCTGACTGTACAACTGCTGATCCACACAAGTGTGGGATAGCCCTCACACAGTACAATTACCATGCTTCCTACAGCCCTCTTTAGCGGGTGGAGAATGGACTCGTACGGAACTATCATAACACTAACGTAATATCTGGAGGGCACATGTCTGACGTACTCAAGTCAGGATCCGGTCCCAAATCATCTGCTAACATCTGATTGGCTAACTTTTTTTTTACTGCTGTACAACTTGATAATTATGGATGTGGAAATTGTGGCCAGGTAACTGGTAACAGGTAATTCCCCACAGAAGGTCAAGGCCCAGTACATGTATCATCCAGCAGGTATGGACCCTAGGCTTGTGCTTCACCAGCCTAGTGGGAAATATATTATAACTACACGTTGCTTCTATCATTAAGGCAGTTGATCTGCTACATGAAGATATCACGTCTGTATGTACATTGGGTCAGATCCCCAGTTATTTTCCAAGCTTGCTGTAGCACGTATCCACACTAGCCGTTCAGAACACCGTGCATCCTATCCAGATATTTACTACCGCTTCCAAAAGAAGAACCAGTTTTCAATTGCAAGTGGACATGACTTAGGGCCTGATCTAGAGCTACGGCCGCAAGCGAGCGTACGCTCATTGTAAGCGAAAATTCGTGAAAAAAAACACACTACGCATGTGCAGTATGACAACTTCCGGTCGACCGAGAACATGAGCGTACAGCGAGCGAATTTTCAGTGTATTTTTCGCTCAAGGGGCGTGCGTTTTTTACGACGATAGTCTGGACGCTCGAGTTACTACACAGAGGCGGGGATAGCCATTTAAATTGTACAGTATGGGCGTGCTAAGCCCAGTACGACCAGCGTATCGGTACGAAAATTCGCACGTACGCTGGAAAATCTTAGGGTAGGGTTCAGCCGCCGTAAGCAGGTACAATCAATGGGAGTGTTATGGGCGTGAAAGTTTTTACGCCCTGGCGAACGTTCGCTACGCTCGCGGGCGATTGCGGTCGTAGGTCTGGATCAGGCCCTTAGTATTACAATGTATAGTATAGTTGTGGCCTCTCTGTCAACAGATTCAGATTTCACACTGTGGCAGTTTTACTTTTGCAGGAGTCCTATAATTTGAACTATCGGAACTCTGTTGGTGCAAAAGGAAAGGTTATCACTGTGATCGTGTGGATGCGCTGATACAGCAGACTTTATATTACGGGTCTGTACAGAACTGTTCATGGCCACCATCGGGGGCAAGGGGGCATCATGGGTGACATCACATTGGGGCAGAGAATCGCACCCGTGTCCGAGACCCCAAACCATTTGGTGGCAGCCCTGCAACTGTTGCTCAGGGTGCACTGGCTATGTCACTTAGGGTTTTGCATAATGATAGAATGTTATATATTGAAAACATTTGAGCATGTGTTTGTTCTGGGTTACACAGATGTGTTTATTTTAAGCAATTGGTACAGTTCTAGAGCTACATGTAGAAGGAAAGTGGCAGCACATAACAAACCTGTAACAAAATCTGACACATGAAAGGAGTTTGATGGTTATATTTAATAACCAAATTCAAATGCTTCAATACAGTAGCAATAGCTGCCTTAATTAGTGTTAAAGACATGAAGAAATAGTAGTCATAAAAAAATATTATATAATGCACTGACTCATTAACAAACATTTATGAGAAAAAAAAACTATTGGCCAATATAATTAGTAAATAATTTCTGCTGTGTAATTTTGTGACATTTTAATAAAGTTTTGGGGTTTTTTTAATTTGTTTTTAAAATAATGCTCAATAGTTTATATGTTATTTTACAGATAAAAATAATGATTAGAGTCTGGATTCTCAGTTACGTAGTTTTCGTCTTATGTAAGTTGTTTTAAGAATTGAGCTACTACGCATGCGCAGTAGCTTACTTAGGCTATCTACATACCATTTCTGTACGTAGATTGTGTAAGTGCGTCCTGTAGACCACGCATACGCAATCTACGTACAGAAATGGTACGTAGATAGCGTAAATAAGCTACTAAGCATGTGTAATAGCTCAATTTTTAAAACTACGTACGTAAGATGAAAACTACGTAACTGAGAATCCGGACCTAGGATTTTATTACTTGACTGTATACATTCATTACTGCACTGTGAACGGTGGCTGGTTGCCGTGGAGACAATGGGGTATCTGCACTCAGTTGGGCTGCTTTGAATAGAATTAGCGATGGTTAGTCAATGGTAATTTTTGGAGGATGCTGGCTATGAAACATGTAACGCTTGATTTTCACCACAACTGCAGCATTTACTAAATCTTCTAAAAAAAGAAATAATGGAGATGTTACTTATATCAGCCAATCAAAGTCATTTTCTCATTTTATAGTTAAATGATAGCTGGAATTTGGTTGGTTCCTATGGATGTGGATTTGATTTAGAGTTTACCCTGTCCTTCAATCAACTTGCTTATACCCCGTTCAGATTACCATGAAAAAGCCGGGGTTTTCATGAAATTGCCGGCTTTCCTGAAAACCCCGGCTTTTTCTGTCAATGCGAACGGTGAAGCCGGGTCTCTTTAGCCGGGTCTTAGACCCGGCTAAAAAGAAGGGTTTTTGCCGGCTTTTTTAAAAGCCGGCTTCACCCGTTCACACTGCGCTGAAAAGCCGGCTATTTAAATAGCAGCCGGCTTGTAAAAAAAAAAAAAAAAGAGAGAAAAAAAAAAAAGCCGGTGTTTTCAGCGCAGTGTGAACGCACCAGGCTCAAATTTTCAAAATTTTGCCCACTGCCTAAAAAGCTGGCTTTTTAGGCAGTGGCAATGTGAACGCAGCATTATTTGACACTGGCAATGTTGTTGTTATTATATAAATTATATTATTGCTTAAAGACTTCAACATAACATTCAATGTCGGGGGCTTAATCAACTAAAGGAGGACTACTCATATACATACTATATAGTGAAATGTGGCACTTATTATACAGTAGCACAGTGATATAACAACAGTGAGCAGGAGTACAGATGCTATGGGGCCTGGAGATGAGGAAGGGGGCCCGAAAAGGATGTTACTTCTGACCCTATTACAGTTACCTTATCTCTCAATCTCCCCTCTCTGCTCTGAAGACAAAATGGCGCCCCCTGCTGTGCATGTACACTTTTCAACTTGTGAGCTAAAGATGCTGACACTCTTCTTTACAGAACAGTGCAGACTGTGCCCCCTCCACAGGTCCCCTTATAGATCTGCTATGGGACCAGTCACTCACTAACTCCTTGCTATAGCTTCATTACAGCTGCTAAGATTTCGATATCTGGAGGACAATAAGGATAGGATGATGCAGTGAGAATCCCACTGGGGTGTGGACGTCTGTAGGATTTTCTACCACCGGCCTCTTTAGTCCTATGCTCAGTATCTCTTTGGCGTATGAAATAAAAATGGTGATGAGTACACTACACCATGATTGCTATGGAGTCACACTGCTTACAACATTAAAACTCCATTCAAAGGACTAGACCATTCTGTAGCCTGTAGTCGGAAAAGTTAAACGGTCACAAGTGTTCACAGAACTAATAGCTTTAGAGACAGTAATGTCACTGTACATATAACCCAAAGGCATAGCAAGAGCGACATCCAGCTGTACCGAGTCAATAAGAGATCATTGAAACATTTCTGAAATATAACACTGATAATTATGGACCGGATTCAGACTTAAAGTCTCCCGACTTCTGTGCACTGATTACAGAAGTCGGGTGAATATCTGGCATATCAGATATTCCTGCAAAGGATCTCTAGGCATCCAGGACTAAGTTTCTATACTCCTGGAGATCCCTGCGCATAAACTCTGTAAGGTGGGCGAGGGGTGGGAGGGGCAGCAATTAAATTTTACTGACCATTGGGTGACTTAAGGCCATGTAACTGACCTAAAGCCCACACGAGAGAAGGGAGTAACAGGGGAGTTTACTGCCCACTTCCGTGCAGTCCTCCAAACCTCCATGTGTGCGTTAAACGTACGGAGGTCTGAATCCGACCCTATGTATATTAGGTTTTAAACCCACTGGGCCAGATCTGTGCATCCGGGGTTCTATAGTTACATTGTCGTAGAGGGGAATGCATGCTCCTGGCATTTACATGTCTCGATAGCTACCTTAATTTTTACGACTAGATCTAGTCATAATGGGGCTTTCCCCGCCCCCAACCCCTCATTTAATTGGCTATCCCCACCTGTATGGTGGAGATACGACCATTTTAAATGAAGGGTCAGCCCCTTCAGCATACTTACACACATACGTAACTTAGTTACATATGTGTGTAGGTACGCTATCGAAACAACTGGCGGGCACATACGCAGATGTTCTGAGATGGGGGAGTTATGCAAATGACTTACGTAAGTCTCCTGTCGTACTTAGGTCTGGATCTGGCTCAAGGTACTGAAAAACACTCCAGTCCTATTAATAATACTGCAGTCTCCATTTGGTAAATGCCATGATAAAAACAGTTTGTTATGGTCTATGAAAGGTCTTATATAAGTGGTAATTTGGCCACAAAATTCAGACTATATATATATGTTCAAAGGAAGTTCCGGTAGTGCCAACAATGGCTGCATCTGAGTTATTAAATACTACACTAGGACAAGAGGAGATGGCTTTTGAAAAACACATATTATGGCGTAGGCCGGTTACACGTGTGTTGGGGGTTTTCCATTCTCAGCAGCTTGCCGAACACTTCCATGATATGTCGTGGCACGGAAAGTATAGGAGTGGCCGCGGAGAGACCCATCCACTTGGCTATTCTGTAATTTGTTTTTGCAGCCAAAGAACATGAGAAATCCATTCCTATAGTTCTTATTCATCCAGCCGTAGAGGAGAGGATTGGCAAATGTGGAGCACATGGCAATGACATGAAAAATGGTATAAAGAAGCTTATACTCTTGGAACAGAAGAACCCAGTCCAAGTCAATGGCCAGCTGGTAGACGTGGAACGGAAGCCAACAGACTGCAAACACAACAACCATCATCACCAGCATCTTGGTTGTGTTTTTTCTTCGTTGTTGAGTGTCACTTCTTGGTGTTGGACTGATATGATTCCTTAGCTTCAACCATATCCTGATGTAAGCATAGGAGATTACTACCAGAGGCAGGACGTACTGTAGAAGGAGCATTGACACGCTGTAGATGGCTGCGTCTCGGCTGGTATTTGATGGCCACTTTTCAGCACAAACGGCAATCTTTAGATTGATGGTTGGTAAATCCTCGTACCTATACTCTCTAAAAATGGCAAGTGGAATGGCAAAGATGGAAGCTGTCAACCACGTGACAGTGATGATTAAGATGCTACACTTCTTAGAGATCCGACTGTTTAGGTGAAAGACAATGCACCAGTATCTATCCAGAGCAATGACAATTAAGGTGAGAGTGGAGACGTTGACACTCATAGCTTGCGCGTAAGGAAACAAATGGCAGAGTACTAACCCGAATTTCCACTCATCTAACAAGGTGTAGACCAGAGTAAAAGGCAGGCACAGGCTGTCCACCATAAGATCTGCCACAGCTAAATTGGCAATGAAAAAGTTAGTGACTGTCTTCATGTTTTTGTATTTGATGATGATGTAGATGACCAAGGAGTTGCCAACAAGTCCCAAGAGGATGATTAAAGAGTATGCTGCAATGAGGATCACTTGAACCCCAAGGATGTTAGTACTGTCCATCATGACACTGGCACTATGGAAATAGATAGGGGTCACTGTGCTCTTCAATACCCTCACGCCTAGATCTTCAGTCATGTTGCTAAGCTTTAATGTCCCCATCTTGCTGAGAATATACTGGGTTTTAACCTGAAATATAAAGAAAAAGAGATGATCATCAAATAAAACTGTTCTGTGCTAGCATAGGGTCTTATATTGTCACCTCACTAACTCTCTCTCTCGCTCTAATAAATATGTTAATTATATCTAAGGAAGCAAATATAAAATATTATGGTCAGTGCAAACAATCAACTAAATATAAGTTATACTAATTAGATTACAAAGATAAAAAAGATAAGGAAATGCCCCAGCAACACTGCCATTAACCAGTAACAGACTATACAATTCTATCTGTAACATACACACAGGATAGAGAATGTCCAGCAACACTGGCATAACCAGTAACACACTATACCATTCTATTTGTAACATACACACAGGATAGAGAATGTCCAGCAACACTGCCATTACCCAGTAACAGACTATACCATTCTATCTGTAACATACACACAGGATAGAGAATGTCCAGCAACACTGCCATTACCAGTAACACACTACACCATTCTATCTGTAACATACACACACAGGATAGAGAATGTCCAGCAACACACTATACCATTCTATCTGTAACAAACACACAGGATAGAGAATGTCCAGCAACACACTATACCATTCTATCTGTAACACACACACACAGGATAGAGAATGTCCAGCAACACTACTATTACCAGTAACACACTATACCATTCTATCTGTAACATACACACAGGATAGAGAATGTGCAGCAACACTGCCATTACCCAGTAACACACTATACCATTCTATCTGTAACATACACACAGGATAGAGAATGTCCAGCAACACTGCCATTACCAGTAACACATTATACCATTCTATCTGTAACATACACACAGGATAGAGAATGTCCAGCAACACTACCTTTACCAGTAACAGACTATACCATTCTATCTGTAACATACACACAGGATAGAGAATGTCCAGCAACACTGTCATTACCCAGTAACAGACTATACCATTCTATCTGTAACATAAAACACTGAAATGCTGTTTGTGAGCTTGTCTGGGAGCAGCAGCTGAGAGGGGGTGTTGTTCCACAGCAGCTATTTTGGAGACTTTGGGCCGTATTCAGAGCTCCGGCCATAATACAATTGAGGACGGAGTTTTGAGAAAAGTGTTACTGTGCATGCGCAGTAATTTTGTAACGTAATCTACGTTACTTCTTGCAACGTAGATTCTCTAAAAATCGGATCTTTGTGAATACCGTGATTTAAACCAAAAAATTATGGGTAAAATCGCGGCAAGATGAAACGATTTCATCTCGCCTGCAAAAATCGTTTTTTTGTGAATAGTGCCCATAGAACGGTATAGTCTGTTTCTGGTGATGGCAGTGTTGCTGAGGCAATTTCTTTCCTTTGTTTCTGTGGCTAGAAGATTACTCCAGCCTTTCATGCACCTGTTTGCATTTACCTATAAATTGATTGAGCAACTTCCATATTGTGTGTATAAAGATCAAAAAGATATCAGAGAGTTAGTCATGAGTAGATTATAAAAACTGGCAATTATTTTTAAATAACACTCTTGTATTAATACAGTAATAACTGCATTATAGCAAAGCAACAAATGCAACACAGGAAAGTATATAAGAAAAAAGTTTACCCCTTGAAGGTTAGGCAACAGATGTCCAATATCCAGAGCCGGTTGCAGTCCCCGCATAAAGTGAGGGATTTCTGAAATAGAGGCACCCGAAAGTTCCTTTTCGGATGTCTCTATTCCGAATACCCCTCCGGTGCCAATCGGCATACTCACCCATTCCATTTCAGAAACGCCGCCGGACCAAGGGAAAGGTGAGTAAACTCTCCAGGGTTAGGGTCAGGCTGCGGGAGAGGGAGGGTTAGGGTCAGGCTGTGGGAGATGGAGGGTTAGGGTCAGGTTGCAGGGAAGGGAAGGTTAGGCTCAGGCTGCGGGAGATGGTGGGTTAGGGTTAGGCAGCGGGGAAGAGAGGGTTAGGGTCTGGCTGCAGGGAAGGGAAGGGAATGTTAGGGTTAGGGTAATGGAAGGGGAGGGTTGGGTTAGAATTAGGGGAAGGGTTGGGGTAGTTTTCATGCTTACAATTCGGAGCACCGTTTTAGGTGTTCCGTGGATCGATTGCTATGCCTCATCGAGTTCAAAACTGGCTGGGAGAAAACGGCCCTATCAAAATAGGGCCATTCTTTCCGGGGACCCACACCCACAAGAGCTTATAGTTTTGGACTGTATCCAGCCTTACGATAAGTGGACACTTCACAATTTTCTGTGCATGCAGACACAGGAGCGTCACCACTGGAATGCATCTGCGTAATCTAGTGATTCTAATTTTTTGTTCTATAGTGAGACAAGATCAAACGCAAGTCAGGGGAGCTGGAGTATACATTTTAACAGGCTATCCAGGATCCCAGTTTATCCCCATTTTAAGTGTGGATGCATCCTAAATTTAAGGCAGGGGTCAGTATTTTAGGGCCTGATTCAGAGGCTGAAAATAAGAACTTAAAGTTACACCTGGGCAAAACCATATTTATTTCAGGGGGAGTCAAGTTAATTTTATTCTATGCATGCAGGGAGAATGCTTTGCTTTTACTTATTGCACACAGATACCTGATCAGCTTCACTTTTAAACTGCTAATTAGACTTGAGCTGGGAAACATCACCTTTTAATTATAATACTGTTGCAACAAATGAAATTTGACTCCCCTGAAATCAACATGGTTTAGCCCAGGTGTAACTTTAAGTTCTTATTTTCAATCTCTGAATCAGGGCCTTAGACTGTATATATGCAATCTACGTAAGAAAAAGATACATAGATTACGTTAAAAATCGCTAAACACCGGACATATATGTTATACGTCCGGTAGTCTGCATACAGCCCTAAGTTTTTGCTTATTCCTTAGTTCATGGAGACGAACTATCTATTTAACTTACGTGTCCTGAACCCTACTTATCTTATCCGCAGATAAGGGTAATGGGCAAGATCCTTAAATACGTACGACGGGACGAACGCAAGTCATTTGCCTAAGTCCCCTGTCTCAGAACATCTGCGCATGCGCATGCCAAATATTCTGACAGTGAAAACACTGATGTACGTAACCAAGTTACAAACGTCAGTAAGTACACAGAAGGGGCTGACCCTTCATTTACGATGGACGTATCCCAGCCAAACAGGCGGGGATAGCCATTTAATTGAGTTGTCATGGGTGGGGAAACCCCATTACGACTAGGTCTGCGTATGTATGGACACAGACCTATTCGTTAAAGTTTGGTAGGAATCTGGACACGTAAGTATCCAGATTTATTACTGATAGCGGGGAGTGCATTCCCCGCCAAGGCTGAGTAACTACGGACCCTGCTTTACGTGCGTGTGCGAAGGGTCAAGATCAGGCCCAATGTGCCGACAAGATAATTGGAATGTAAGGGCTAAACGCAGCCCTAACTGTATGAATTACTTAAGAAGGCCAGCCCACCGTGCGTATAAACTATGCACAGAAGTCTGTACAGCCTCACAGATGTACAGAAACAATATCCATACGTCCTGCATTCCGATGCATAGCCCAGAGCTCCTGGCACACACAGCTACTGAACTACACGAGTGCATGCAGCCTGAGCCAATCAGCTGGTGGTCGGACGTCTGGATCCGGTCCCTTGAGTTTATAACTGCGTGAACTGTGAAAACATAATTTTACAAGGTTCAGTCTCAATGAGCCTCCATGATCGGGCGTTGCCGTAGCGACGCCGGGCAACATCTGCTCTGTGCATGCGCAGATCGGCTATTAAGCCGATCTTACGCTTACTCCGGCCGTCCTAGCGACGGCGGGCATAGGTCTGGATCATGCCCAATGTTACTGATGTACCGGAAAGGTTAACACCTAGACTAATACAATGTAAATCTCTAGGAATGATCATTAAGTACGTAGTAATGTATGCTGCAGGAGAAGCTTGTAGACATTTAAAACCCTATTAGCACTCTATTAAAGAGAGGAGGAAGTGTGAAATTCCTTGTTCGCTTTTAACTAGCATTCCCTGTAGATGTCCTCTTGTCCTCTGATGTTAAGCACAGTGGCAGATGTCACACTGAGCACATGTGGCACATAGAGGCTCTGCCAGCACCACCTCTTCCTGCAGCTTAAACACACACACACACACACACACACACACTGCCTGGTCCGCGCTGCAGAACTTTATTAGCAGTGGTGCCATGTCAGGCAATATCTCCGTCCTGTAGCTGCTCTGCAACAGAAAAGGAGCCATTGCATCAAAAACCCAGTCCCTTTTATGCCAGCACTAAAAAACAAAAACCCCTATAGGGACAAAGTAGAAGGGACCTGAATGGGGACTGCCCTGCTAGAATCGGGGGCAGGTGGAAGGTATGCAGGAAGTAGATGCAGAATCCTTCTACAGGTGGCCTGGATTGTGTACACACTTCACATTTGGAATGACATAGTGACTCTGTTGATCTGTAACATTAGGACCTGAATGATAGGGCATGATCGTGGGAGCATACACACTGATATAAAAGAAAACACTTGGGAGTGGATCCAGGCTTTCCGTATATGCGACAGTCTGGCTGTACGAATGAGAGAGGGGAGTGAATGCCCCTTGTCACTCCTCTCTCTTGTGCTTATGCTGCCATAAGCCTGCCTTAACTAAAGTGTGCGGATCAGTGGTCCGTACAACCGTTGATCCGCATGAGTGTGGGATACCCCCCCACCCCACACACACCTTAGTGGGCGGAGGGGAAGCACAGCCCAAGTTCTGCCCGATGCTATGTAATTACTGTTACTAACATAAAACTAGTTTAACATCTGGAGTTTACATGCGCCATCGAGTCAAAACAGGCCTCTTGCAGACCTTGCGTGCGGAAGTGTCCTGACGTCTGTACCTCTGGATCCGGTCCTTTTTTAATGTGTGATCTGTACAATAATTAGGTGAATATTATGTCGTTTTATCCTGTTTTAGTAATGCTGAAAAAAAATCCAGTTATTAGCATTTTCTCTGCAAAACTTGACCTTAAGAATAGAAGCCAAGCTGAGCATAAACCAGACTGAGTTACAGACGGGGGCGGAACTAGCGAGTTGTGGGCACAGGTGCAAAAAACATGCTTTGGCCCTGATGATATCCCTGGTAACCCGGTGAGGAGCTTCCAGCTTGATGGCTGTGGGCCCTTGTATCAGCATGGCCCCGACGCCATTGCACCTGTTACACCAATGGTAGATCCGCCCCTGGTTACAGACTAAAACAGATTTTTTTTCAGGAGCTCTGGATGCAGGGGATCCTACCACATGTAGAGGGGGATTGCGAAAATTCATGAATAAAACTGTCACAAATTATAAACACAAATGTGTGTGTACAATGGGCCAGATTCTAAACTACGTACACAAGCGATTTTACGCTAGCCTTTGATGTAAAATCGCCCATTAGTTTTTACTGCGCATGTGCATGGCAGATGTTACGCCACGTAAATCTGAACGTACGTACCAGCCTAGTATCAACAGCTTAACTACGTACGAAGGGCTGTGACATTCATACGACACCCATAATTACACTTCAGAGGCAGGGTTAAGGCAAAGTACGTACGAGCGAGAAGAGTGCATAGAAAACACAGCAGGGTAAAAATGCTACGCGATGAAACGTAATGCACTTAGGTCTGGATCTACCCCAATATCTCAGCAGAATATCCCCAATCAACCTCTGAATAAATAACAGGCCTGAAGTAAAATATAATCTCCTGAAGGGGATTAAAATAATGTGCTTAGGCACAACAGTCATTTCTGTCTGAAGAGCTTTATTTTTAACTGCAATTATGTTTTTGCAATCTTCTAAAAATAACAGGCTTAACGATAAAAATACTGGACCTGATCCTAAACTTATAATGTAAATCTACTTCCACAAGTAGCACGCGCCTGCCAGAGGTTCCGTGCTGGGGGTGTAGCATTCTGCATGCACTGCGCGTGGGGGTAGGCATACAGATGAAGGTAAGTGGGCAGAGGTAGGCACGGTAAGTCCCCGCTCATGTGTGGACTTACAGACCTCCATGCACGTGAAATATGGATCAGAACCACTGTATTTTTTTGGGCCAATAGCTCAAATATACTGAACAGCTTTAATTTTAAACTATCATTTAGTGTTGCGCTAGAACTAGCTAAGACCTTTAAACATTTAGGACCGAATTCACACTTGTGTGTGCGATCTGTAGGGTCAGATACATATGTATCCTCGCCTACTTCTCCGGTCCCCTCCCACACCCTGCCCACCTCGTTGTTAGGTACCTTATGACACTTATGAGTGATATAGGGCTACCTTATCTAACCGTGCATAGTTTCCTTCTTCAATGCCTCTCCCCGCCTCCCCCCGCTAATCTAAATCCCTCCCACTTCTGCCTAAACCCTCCCCGAGGCGGCATTAGCACGCCTCCTTCTTACTAAACTACTCCTTACAGTCTTTAAAGACACATGAAAAAGATACTACGCATGCGCAGTATCAAATATCGGGAAACACCGGACGTATATGTGAATCCGGCCCTAAGATGCTCTGTAAGCCATTTCAGTGGCGGATTTCCCACTAAGCATGTGCAGCACTGGTGAAGATCAAGCAGATCTCTCAGAGAGACTCCTGAAATATGGATATTTCTGCTGGTATCCTGAGAAGACTTAGGCAATTGTGGGTTTATGCAAATCATGGCCTAAAGTCCCGCCCCCCCTGCCTATTAATACTGTCATTCCTAGGTATTGGACAGGACTTGATGACATACTGTAAACTGTGTCGCCAAACCCTGCGTCATCCCCAGTAACATAATGAATAGCAGCGTTGATGGACAGGGGGTGGGGCTTCAGGATGCAATTTGCATAAAAACATTATCAAGCCCCGCCCACATGCCAACATCTCTTTTCTCCCTCGGAGAGCTTCCAGAGGGCAGAATAGAAAGGGGGCATTCCT
>WWET01000992.1:90947-124571 GCA_011038615.1 Limnodynastes dumerilii
TACATTAAGGTTAGTGCAGGTGGGCGGGGGGAGGTAGTTAAATGAGGGTAGGAGGGCGGGCTAAGCGGCCATACGCTCCTTTGCGAGCGTATGGCCCTTTCCTTATGCCGGCTGAAGTTAGGGTAGCCTTCAGCCGGCGTAAGGAAGGGGCCATACGCCCGCACAGGGGGAGTGTCATGGTAAGTGAACGCCGATACGCTGTGCTTTAGTAAGCACAGCGCATCGGCGTACCTCTGGATCAGGCCCATAGTTACTATATTGTTATGGCCGCCCAGAGTTACGTGTCGTACCCTCTGCTGTGCGCATGCGCAGAACGCACAAACAGCCGAAGTTACGCTAGCAGCTAGCGTAACTTCGCTGTCGTACGTAGGTCTGGATCTGGCCCAATGTGATTGTGATTGAGGACCGGAGCCAGAATGAATAATAACAGCTGATTTACGCAAGCTGTGTGCATAAGTCGGGCTTTGTGAGTGCACTGCGCTTGCGCCAGATGTTACGCATCGACACTGGTTTCTGTACATTCACATTTCTGTACGTCAGGGCGTGACAGCTCTCCATACGTTAGATTATACCAGTGTGGGCCGGGGGAGGCATTTAAATTGGACAGGATGGGCAGGGCTAGACACAATGATGTAAAGTAGGTGTATTTATGGACACGGAAGTCGTCTGAAATCTACACATATACTAACTAGCCTACTGCGTGCAGACTTTTACAAATCTGTGTGGGTGGAAATCACACCTAAGTCTGGATCAGCTCCAGAATATCATTGGTGTATATTTTCAGGCTAAACTCTTTGTCTGGTTACATATGTATTTCAGCAAATGAGTGATATGTAAATAAATGACTTAGTTATATTTGCAATCATTATATTATTACAATTTTATTTTCCTGTAGAATACTCATCAGCTTTTCAGGCCAATTTCCAATGACGAAGAATGTATTACACCTGCCTAATGGTTTGAGAAAGGTGTGATATGAATGAGCTTAGCCTACATGGCGGCTGTGCAGGGCAGCTGTGAATTGCACTGTCAAAATTCCCATGGTACCTTAGGTTTGGTCGTCACACGGTAAGCAGGAAAGAAGGGAACAATAAAACTTTATTGCAAAACACAATACAAATGAAAATGGGTACAATACAATAGTCAAGTATACTCAGAGGCGAAACTAGCGAGTTGTGTGCCCAGGTGCTAAAAATATGCTTTGGCCCTGATGATATCCCAGGTAGCCCAGTGGAGAGCTTCGGTGGTCCAGTGATGAGGGCTGTGGGCTCTTGTATCAGCATAGACCCAGGTGCTGTTGCACCTGTTGCACCAATGGTAGTTCCACCTCTGAGTATACTGTATATCATACAACAAACAAGCAATCTGAGAGCTAGCAGTGAAAGTCAATACAGTCTCACCAAGTCATGTTGTAGAGCCCTGGGGGGTCAAGGGACCCTGAAATGCACACTGACCCATTTCTCATACTCTAGGTGCTGTCTCTCCTCTGGATCAATGTCTTGAGGATCCTATTCACATGACCAGTTGTCACCACCAGCGTGATGGTGCTTTGAGCTTCAATCACCCTGCTTGGACAGGCACACCAAATGCTGAAAAGCCAGTGATAACTGCCAATGGAGTGAAGACTGCAGAGGTACTCACTGATCTAGCAGGTTTAACCAACAATCCACATATTTCCAAGACACTAACAGAGGTCACTATCTCCTCACAAGCCAGAATTTAAATCACTCCAGTTATTCCTGTGCAGTTTCTTATACCAAGTCTGGGCTTGTAGGATTGTCCAAGACTGGTATTTGTGGGCTATTGTTTTGTTCCTAGGACAGGGGTTGGTGTTGACCAAAAGGAAAGTCAAGCTTACTATGAGTTACCTCCTGTTGCTTTCAAGTCACAAAGTCTGACATAGGGCTAGATATACAAAGCTGCAGGAAAGGAAAAGTAGAGATGTTGCCCATAGCAACCAATCAGATTCTAGCTCTCACTTTCCTATTACCTACTAGAAAATGTCAGCTAAAATCTGATTGGTTGCTATGGGCAAAATCGCCAACCTGCCATTCCCACAGCTTGCTAAATCTGGCTCTTAGTCTTAGGGCAGAATGAGTGATATAGATAACCTTCATACTCTTCTAGGTACACAGTAATTCCCATTATTAACCCCTTACAAGTTTTTTCAGACAGATTTAGCCTCCAGATCTCCAGACTTCCTGTAGAAAAAGTGGGTGGCATGGATGCAGCACATGGAGCATAAGCTTCTTAAGTGTGAATAAGGTCCTATTTCACATAAACTACATTTTAAAGTCTGCATAGGGAGCCAATGATAAAAAGTACAAGGATAAATCGCCATGCTTTTCTGTTTAAAAGCACAGCGATTGTCCATTTAAAAATAGCCAAGCATCATTATATCCCTTATCATGCAGATGCATATAGTACTATAAGGCACAGCATGGCCATGTGTTTGTGGCCATGCTGAGCCTTATAGTACTATAAGCGTCAGCCTGGGAAGGGATAAAATGATGCAGAGTAATGTATCATGTGTCAAAAAAAAAATAAACAGTTTCCACAATAAACAGAAAAAATCTACATGAATAAACAATACATTTCTAAACATTTAAACAATGTAATAAATGTGTCCCTGTGTGTTTTATTTAACTATAATGGTGGCCACTCTGTACTAACTAAACTTAAGGCAAATGAATAGTGTAAACGTGTATAAAAAAGAAAGTGAAGTATCGACTCACCGTTTTGCAGTCATCTGTCTTGGGATGACTTGCTAGTAGTCTATGTCTTTTGGACGTCTTTCAAGCTGTTCTTGAAAAGTTGCTAGAAGATCTTCTCATCTTGATTGAAGAGGCTGCTCCGTTGATTGAAGATCTTCTTTTGCCTCTTCTGGCTCTTGACGAGACGTCCTCCTGCTTCCTGTTAGGGGGTACCACTGCTAATGACCATTCGGTCAGTAGAGGTCCCCCTTTTATATTGTATTTGATAAAGGGGGACCTCAAGTGACTTTGGGCGATTTCAACAAAAGTAAATGAGACCTTTATCCCTATTTTTCCATGCGATCGTTGATATTGACATGAAATGAGTTGTAAAAGACTCTTCTATCACTCTATCATATATAATAACAGAAAAATGGTTCAAATACTTAAAATAATTTTTTCAGTTTTTATTCAGATAATTATCTTTACAAAATATTAAACAATTAAACCAATAAGCCAGAGATGCACCTGTTGCATCATCAAATATTATGGGTTCAAGGCCAGTGGAAAAATCATCGCCAAAAAAGGTCAAATAAGCATGTAGCTATATACTCAGCATTAATCTGTTGAATTGGCCCAAAAGCTTATTTGACTCCATTATGAGATGTTTTACTATTTGGATAGCAAGTTACATTTATATATTATATTATATTATATTATATTATATTCTCTCTATATGCTAAGCCAAGTCTCTGGTTGTGATATTTTTAAGGTGTTTCTGTGTCTGATACACTATATTGGTGCTTTTAATAAAATACTTGGGATAATAAAATCTCATTAATATTTTGCAAGATAAAATTGTAGTGCAGACCTTTTTTTAGTAGTTATTATCAATTACTTATATCTTTTTTTTACAAAATTGATTTTAACCTTCATGGTACATACATGTCCATTTTATATTAACTGTACCATGCATATACAGTTTAATATTTGAAGGACTTATTTAATTTTTGGCAGCCACACACCTCTTTAATGCAAATACCATCACCAATAAGATGAAGGAAATTAATGTAATGATAAGTCTAAATATAAAAGAGTTGCTGTCAATAGGAACCAATCATTCTACAAAATGATATTGAGAGTCTAATTGTTTGCTGTCTTTAGAACCTCCAATAATTTATTTAGAATTCCCTATTGGATGGGTGCATCCTTTTTCTTTACCTGGGAATGTGCATGATTATATTAAATACCCCAGAAATTATTTAAAAAATGTTGGAAATAGCTTCATATAGTAATGTGTACATTTTTTAACAGATTTTAAAAAATAATACTAATGCGTTGGGACAGCATGTCCTACCATCATCTAATGAAGTCATCCTTCAATAAATCAACACATGAAATAACAGCTACAATTGGTATTCTGTTCAGATTCTTCCTTTAATTTGCTGTTAACTGGGAAAAGGATTTAGTTGCAAATTGCTAAATACAATGTCATCACTAGTAAAACTAATTACATGTAGACAGTGCGTAAATGTCTAACATCCAGCCTAGACTACAAATAATAGAAAATGAGTAGTTTTGAATTTATTAAATTACTAACAAACAAAATATAATTTTTTTGTATTAAAAATGAATTCATTTATAATCTCAAGTGTTTTTTTTTTTTTGTTTCAAGGACAAGTTTTGAATAGGTCTCAGAAAAACCTCATCCTTTGATAAATGTGTCATTTAGTGCACACAAGGGAGCATTAAATAAACATTTCTCTTAAGGCAGAAGTCTTGTGTCTGAGTTGATGGAGTCTATAGTATATTTATTAAACCCTTGGGCAAAGATCAGTAAATTCCATCTTAGAAGGTAAATAGTGATAACCCCTAAAAACACAATTGTTTTGTAAGGCTGTAATTAGATATAAATGTTGAGTAGTCAATGTCATGACACATTACATTATAGAGTATAAGTTCAATATTTCCCATCAAAACAATATTCCATTTCAAAGTGAAAAAAGCTAATATCATTTTAATGACACGCAACAATGAATCTGATGAGGCAGGTTAAAATGACCACGATACTTGTTAATCTGATTCGGATTGATTGGTCATTTTTGCCAATGTTTTGGCTTAGTCGTGTTGGATGTGAAACGTGGGCAGTCACGCAGAATAATTGCAAGAGACAGGATTTTCCATCACCTGTTCATCTTTTCCAGACCAAGGATAGGATCTAGACCTCCCTACACATCCTGCAGATCTGATAGTCCACATGTAAGAGGGAAAAGAACTCCCTGTCACTCCCCTCTAACATGTAGATTTTGCAGCAGTGGGTACACACTGACAAAATAAAACGATGTTTCAATAATAAAAAGATAAACTCACATTTATCTGACAATCCTGCAGCTGTACACACTGGAACGATTCATGCTGGATCGTTCCCAGAAGTCCTTTCAGCTAATTAGACACACATACAAAACCACAGATCATAAGATCGTTAATCTGTGATTTTTAGGAGCTGCTAAAAATCAAGATCTAACGATGCAGGACAGAATCTGAAGATTCACTGCATTGTTTGACAGTACACACTCAAACGATATGAGAGGTATCTAACGATTATCCTTTGATTTAAAGGATAATCGTCAGATATCTCTCCAGTGTGTACCCAGCTCAACACTGCTATAGACCAAACTCAAGTCTCCCGTGCAGATCAGCAGAGACTTACGTGAGGATCAGTGACATTTATAGGCATTCCGCCCGCCAGGAGACCTGCAGTGTAACATCTGAGATGTTACAGTTAGGCTTACTTACACAAGAGGCTTTCTGATTATAGCTACACATTAATATCACACATGGGTATAATATTTCTTGAGCCCCTTTTACATTTAATTTGACCTGTGACCTGACTATTAAATAGCTTTTACATCTGATTTTCTAAGTAATACTGCATAGATATAATAACTTCAATAGTCTTGCTACGTCTGTCTTATATAATATAATTTATTACATTTTCAATTAAGTGCGAAGGTCGTGTTATTTTGGTCACAAAGCTAAGTGTGAAAATTTATTTCAAGGACTTTTATACGCACCCCTTAAAGGTGTGTAATAAAATCTGCGTATTTTTCAGCACACATACCTTCACGACCAAAATAACGCGGGCTTTGTGTTTAATTAAATCGGGCCCATAAGGAGCCCTATTCACACCTAAGAGTGGGTTAGGTGCAGACAGACCCGCACCTAATTCACCCGTCCAGCCCCTAACCCCCCCCCCCCCTTTTTTGGACATCTATCGACCCCCCATTTTTAGGTAACTTAGTGCACTTACGAGTACTATAAGCGCTACTATAAGTACTATAAGTACTATATACTGCGAGCGAGGAGTGTGGCCAGGGATCCATTGGAAACTTAGGGGCTGATCCTGAACTACGGCCGTCGCCATGATTACGGCGGCCGTATGCGTAAGTTCAGCAGTTTTGCCGATCTGAGCATGCGCTGGGCAGATGTTGCCCGGCGTAGTTAGGGAAACCCGTTCCATAGGATCGGGCGTCCCTAACTGTTGCGTAGTTACGGTTGAGGGGGGCATTCCTCGCTATAACTACGCAACAGTTACAGAAGGAAGGCGGGGTTAGGCCAGTTACGCTCCTGTGGCCGGTGTAATTTCATATTGTTACGTCGGCTGAAGTTAGGGTAGCCTTCAGCTGGCGTAACAGCATGTAATTACGCCGGCCACAGGGAAGGTGTTAGGGGGAGTGCATGCCAATACGCTGTGCGTTAGTAAGCACGGCATATCGGCGGAAGTCTGGATCAGGCCCTTAGAGTGCAGTGAGATCGGAACTTTGGATCCAGTTCCTTTATTATGATGCCTAGATCATGTGACTCCTGCAAGGTCTGGATAGCTGCCATGATGCTCTCCACATGTAAAATGGAAGACTTATGCAGAGGGAAAGCCTGAGTCCTAGTCACACTTTATATTCCATATGACTAGAGTATAACAGTGATTAAGATAACAGATGGCCGGCTAGGCCTGAAGGCAGATAAAAGACAGCCTACCTGACCCTCACATCATTCAGTTTAGGGGTTAAAAAAGTAGAGCTAGGATAGGTAGCCAATCAGGGTAGGATTTGGGGGGAAAGGGTAGGGGTATATATTCAGTCACAGGAAGCTCCTATTTCTTCTTTGCTGCAGCCTTTCCCTCCCTATCTTCCCTTGTAATTGTTGTGATTAGCTTGTCGTTTTTATTTCGGACGGGGCATAGGTTGGCGGTAGCAGTGGGGGGTCAGCAGCTATTTGTCGTTGGTGCAAGGGCATAGACAAGGTATGAATCAGGATGGACACACCTCTCTAATAGCTGTTAGCCATGCCTGGTGGCTGGGTCCTGGCATGTCTCTTCGAGCTATCGGGGTGCGCAATGTGAGAGGGGTTGTGATTCGAGTTAGCCATAGCCTTCCGTAGCACCGAGGATAGGGGTTGCTTTTCCTCCATTTTGGTCTCGCTCCAACTGACCTGCTTATGTACAACCTCTTCACAGAATTCATAATCTGTTTAATTATAATTAATAAATCTATGCCCCCTTTTATAAAGCCCAAAAAGTTGTCTGTGTCGTTACTTTTATAGGTATGAGTGATGTGTGGGACAGGTCAGCTTTTGGCGATTTACTGTATTCATTTTTCAACTGGTTACATCGAAATAGACAGGAAATTGGTGGAGACAAAAAAATTGTTGTCAAGCACAGAATTTAATTAGTAAAAGTCAAGGGCTCAGGCAGGTATTGAGATAGGAAAGAGAACCATCTGGTACATAAACAATGCATTTGCTGGTCCTCATATGTGCAGAATAGGGACCTATAGAATCTGGGGAAATGCTTCCCCTCCCCCCTACCAGCACACCTGATCAGAGGTGTAGCGTGGATTAATGGCACCCAGAGCAAATGAATGCTATGGCACCCCCCAACCCCAAGGTGAGAATTTTCTCTAACATTTGCTGGATAAAAGGGAGTGTTGTTTTTACTTAAATGAATATTGATTGCTGGATTCTCCTCTTCGAGCCTCACGTTGATTCTTACTGCACTGAAAGTCTGTGTGGAAAATAACACATCTGCTCTCTCCATTACACATCTCCTCTCACCCCGATTACATATCTCCCTTTCTCTGTTACACTTCTGCCTTTTTGTCTCTCCCTACAAATAAAATAACTGCCTTATTGTACCCCCTCTCCAATACACTTCCCCCTCCCTGCACCCCCTCCATACACATGGTCCCCCACTGCTCCCTTACATTTACACATCTCCCTCCCTGTCCCCTTTATATTACACATCTCTCTACCTACACCCCCTCCATTACACATCCCCTTTCCTGTCTCCCTTACATTAAACATCTATGGCCATGGCACACTTCCATGCAGACTGACAGACCTCTGTTCATGCGGTTAATGCACAGAGGTCAGGATCCGGTGTACTGGTGCATTGACATGACTTATATCCCCATCATTAGTACTTTCACCTGACTTTCAACTTTCAACTTGCCTAAAACTAGAATTTTTTAGAAATCATTAATGAATGTAAATTTTGTAAAAATATTTAAATTTATTTGCCCCAATATTGAAGCCGGATCCATACCCCCGCACAACAGCTAAATTCTGCACGCTTGATGCGGAATTCGGTTGTCTAACTGGCAATGCTCATGTTCCATTATGGATCTTTATACGAATGAATTCATATCTGTACATCTGGAGATCCATCCAACAGGGCGGTGCATCTCCTCCGCCTGCCTAAACTCTGAAAGGTGGACAGGGGAAAGTATCTAAATTTTATAGTGTGGGTGAGAAGAAGTTACGCACGGTTCAGCGGTCGTACAGGCCGATGCTTCGCACATGTGACTTAAGGTTGCCTTTTGGCAGTATAAGCTGCCTAAAATCTACACAAGAGAGGGAATTGACAGGGAAGTTAACTCCCCTCTTCCGTGCTGACTGGTTGACCTCCATGGGGCGTATTCAGAAATGCGTTTCTATAAAGGAACGCAATTATACGCATACACGTTGCAGGCCAAACCCCCTCAAACCCCTCACTCCCCTCCTCCCTGCGGACTGCTTGACCTCCATATGTGTGGTAAATGCACGTGGATTATATAGATTATTTACCACAAAGTGTCTGGGATGCAGTGCTGAGAATTTCAGAATACACAAACCCCCAGTAAGTTCACAGCAGACAATTAACCACAGAGCCTCTATATAAGATAATTAATTCTATGGGTTCTGCCTTCTTGTGTAAAATGAATGATCCAGCTCACAGTATTTAGGACTCCAATGTACAATCATTTGTCGGCAATGTGAGCAAATCACCCCAAGCATACCAAAAATACAGCTCCAGAACCGCTTTTCAGCCATACGGTAATTTAAATTGCTGATAACACAGACAAGCCCGGGTGATGCTCACACAAGAACGGTAATACATTTTCATGAATTGCAAACTCGCCAGAATAGAAATCAACATAAGCATTTTCTTTATATGCTTTAATGAATAGACCCTGTTATGTATCATAAGCAGAAAATAACAGATTCGCAGATAAGCAGACTGTAGCCATACAGATTAGGTTTATCAGGAATATAGTATGGAAATGCCACAGGCTTGCACATAAGCGTCTTTGGAAAGTGTTGATAATATCTGCATATTAAATAACCTATTTGTTTCATTAAGAAATGGATTTAGCTGCAGCAGGATATGAAATATTTGTTGCAATTCAGATATGTGTAACTGCTATGTATAAGAGTTATATTTTGTCATGATCATTGCATTTACTGCCTCTATTATTCCGTGTTTCTTTGTTTTGTTTACCTTTGGTTCCTTCACATGACTGACTTACCTCCCTGCTTTAAAACACTCCCTGTTTCTATTGATTGAGTGTTACCATATGAGTTTTCTCCCTATATAAACCCCCTTCTCACTACTTCTCTGTTAGAGCAACAGCTAACCCAGGGTTGCCAACTTTTCCTGGAGTGAAGAGCATGGTTGCCTACTTTTGCAAATGAATATCAGGGAGATTGTAAGAGCACTATCAAGGTGCTGCACCAAAGGGGTGTGTCCTGTAGCACCATAGAGGTGTGTCCTGTGAATAGCTCCACCCATAGGTGTATCTAGCACTGCCAGGAAATCTATTTTACAATAAAAATGTCAGTATTTATTGCTTATTAAATTGTCAGTGAATACTTTCATTACTATCTTTATAGAAAAGCTAAAAGTGCAGCTGCCGCTGATTAAAAAGATTCTTTCATTACATCTTGGCCTCCATGAAATTGGTCATCTCCATAGACCTCAACGGATGAAATTATAATCAGGGAGATTACCAAACACTTCAGGGAGTCAGGGAGATCACCAAATCTTCAGGGAGTCTACCTGATATTCAGGGAGAGTTGGCAACTATGGTGAAGAGATAGAGGCCAGTATGGGGGCGGGTCTCAATAATGTAATTTATGCAAATCATGTAATTAAGCCCCATCCATTTCCAGCACGAAAATTGCGTCATCAAGTCCCGTCCATCCCTAGTAACACTAGGGATTACTATTACTATTATGAGAGGCTCCCTGCCTTGCATGCGGGATATTTGTCGACTGTCCCGGGACACCGGGAGAACTGGCCAAATTTCGGGAGTCTCATAGATATTCCAGGAGAGTCTGCAACCCTGAGCTAACCTTAGCCCACTGATGCTGTGTCCTCCATTCTAATTATCTTTGTGCCCTATAAAACCAAATTTGTGTAATAGGCGCTAATAGGAGGGGGACAAATTAAAACTAAAATAAGTGAAATGCGGAAAATTTTTAAAGTATTAAATATAGTAATGGATTTTAAAGTGACTCCGTGCAGAAAGAAACTGATAATAGGAAAATATTCAAAACAAATTGATCCTAACTAAAAATACTCAAAGTACCCTTAGACAATGTATAAATCTCTAAAACAACTGTGCAAACATTGAAAATAAATACAATTTGGATAAATAAATAACTAAATAGTGCAAATCCTCGTATATAATTTAGAAAATTAAGTAAATAAATAAAGTGATCATTGTCCAATCAAATCAGAATACATTAAAGAAGTCCTTTGCATAAATGATACCAAATAAAGAAATAAAATAAAAGATGCTTCCCTCAGCTTGAACATTGATACAATGGGGCTGATCCAGACCTAGGCAGCGGACGGCAGTGTAAGAACGGTTGAAAAGCCGTTCTGCGCATGCGCCGGCCAGATGTTGGCCAGCGTAACAACGGCAACGCCCGATCAAGGTCGGGCGTCCGTAGTAGCAGCATAGTAACGGGCTGTTACTACGCAAAGCTTAGTGTAGGTAGGCGTGGGGGAAGTAGTTTAATGAGGGACAGAGGGAGGTGTTTTAGTAAATACGCTCCTGTCCCAGCACATTTACCCTCGCTTACGCCGGCTGAAGTTAGGGTAGGAGTGTTTGATCAAATATGTGTAACGAACATTTCTGTGTTTTATTTTACAGATAGAACAGTAGAGTTTGTTACTGGTTTATGGCAGTGTGCTGGGGCTTTTCTTTCCTTTTGTTTCTGTGGCAAGCAGATTAACCCCTGCCTTTCACGCACCTGTTTAACATATACTTATAAATAAGGTATGTCGTTAGTGTGCTGCCCGGTAGAGAGGTAGAGAAGATGATCTAGTTCATTTAGTAGAGTAGTGATTGATGCAATGGATGTCCACTCAAAACCGATCCGATGCAGATGCAACGCAAAAAGTTCTCCACATAGTTTTAGTACAGTAGCACTGTAGGGATGATGTGTGTCTCAGACAAGTTCGGCACAGAACGCTGAAAGATTTCCACGTGGGTTTGAAGGATTTCCAGTGCAGGCCGTCTCTAGGGAAACAAAAATCTCTCCTCCGTCGGAAGGAGGAATCCCCCGCTGGCTGACCGCTAGTTCACTTTTAAAGCTGACTCAATCAAATGATAAAGATAGAATGATAAAAAAGAATTAAATATTTATTAATATTGAATACAAATAAAAAAATATATATAAAAGCACAGAGTAAAAGATGCCACCCACCCGAGGCAGCACCGCCCCGATCTGATGTAAAGGACCTGGGTGTATGAGCTCTGTGGCGGTGTTTTTTCAAGGCTTAGCCTTTAAAAAGAATCATTGGATTCAAAACGCGTTGGAGGGGAACTGGTTAATTAGCCTCTGTATCATTTGCACATCCTCTACTGCTGTTAGCACCGCTTCCGAGCTCATACACCCAGGTCCTTGACATCAGAGCGGGGGGGTGCTGCCTCGGGTGTCCATAGTATCACCATAGTAACGGCTTTAGTAATCGCCGTTACTACGCAAATGTTAATGTAGGTACTGGGGAACTGGTTAATTAGCCTCTGTATCATTTGCACATCCTCTACTGCTGTTAGCAGTAGAGGATGCATTTGCACAGCGCATCGGCGTAGTTCTGGATCAGGCCCATTGTTTCAATATTCAAACTGAGGGATGTATCTTTTATTCACAATTTGGTATCATTTATGCAAAGGGCTTCTTTAATGTATTCTGATTTGATTGGACACTGATCACTTTATTTATTTATTTAATTTTCTAATTTATATACGAGCATTTGCACTGTTTAGTTATTTATTTATCCATATTTTATTTATTTTCACTGTTTGCACAGTTGTTTTAGAGATTTATACATTGTCTAAGGGTACTTTGAGTATTTTTAGTTAGGATCAATTTGTTTTGAATATTTTCCTATTATCAATTTCTTTCTGCATGGAGTCACTTTAAAATCCATTACTATATTTAATACTTTTAAAATTTTCCCCATCTCAATGATATTTTAGTTTTAATTTGTCCCCCTCCTAGCGCCTATTACACAAATTTGGTTTTATTGTTGTCTGTGTAAGGAATTGGGTGGTATTCCTTGGTGTATTACGGCTGCTGTTTTTTAGAGTTAGGATTTAGTACGTGCCTTTACCTTTTCTATAATCTATCTTTGTGCCCTGTTCCTGTAAGTCTTGTTTGTTCCTGAATTCCTGTTCCTGTAGCTTGCTGCATTGCACTCCTTGCTCTGCCTTTTTGTGTTCATCCAGGATCTGGCCCTCAGTCTGGTGCCCTCAGAACCCAGCACTGTCCAGAGGGCTGTGACCTGCTACTGGCCTGCAGCCAATACCATCCCCACCATCAGGAGCTCTGATGAATACCTGGTCAATAGTTAGACTCAGCGCCTCACTGTGTTCAGTGCATGTCATCTGCCTGGTCTGTGTGAATTGTTACAATGATAAAATCTATCACTGTACTTATCAGTTGTTGGCACTATGTCATCAATGTGGTTTCAGTGAGGAGGAAATATTGAAATTTTATCCAATTGAAATGCAAAATGTCTGTCCTTTACTATGCACTTTGTGGGTCTGATCCAAAATGGAATGTAAAAGAGAATTCACCCTGCGTTTGGTTAAATGCCACAAAAATAATGAGAGGTTTATGATCCAGACCGGTAACACACTACATCTCACTTTCCATGTCATTTTCCATGAATTGAATCTCATTTAAATAAGGAATCTTGTCCAACAAAACAATATTTTCTGCTCACCACAAAAAAACAGTAGATTCTGCCCACCGCACAATTTTGAACCCCTACATCAAAGCACATAATCCATGTGCCTCCCAGTAACACAGGTGAATTTGAATAAACTAATCAATGCTAATTGCTTCTCACTGGCAGGAGTATACTGAACATTTGTACGTTGCATGTAATAACCCCCATGGTATTAGAAGTAGAACATGCTGTTAATAAAAAATATTTTTACAAAGCGTAAATGCTAAATTGGATCCTTCAAAACACAACATTGCTATGTAAAACAGAGGAGACAGATTTAACAAATATGTAATACCTCAAAATGCAATAAACTATCGCGAGTGATCAAAGTGGATTTTCAGTTTTTTATTTTATGGCAATTCTATTTTTTTATTTTCAGTTAAACTCAATAATAGCATTGTGGAATCCGTGTACCCCAAAAAGTACCCCCCGTAGATCAGTACGTAATTACCCGCTAAAACTGCGAAAAATAGCACAGAGGCGAATGTTAGTTCAAACTTACGCAACAGAGTTTACTCAACAGAATCAGGGTAACAGCAAGGTACAACAATACAGTATTCACGCAGCGCAGCCGACCAGGAAGGCAAAGACGATCAGTCCAGACGTCTTCTCAGGAAAGATGAGAGTGAGTGTTCAAAAACAAAGTCCTTTTATGTCCATACATCAAAGGGGTAGCCGATCTTCTGCTTGATTGGAGGGATCTCAATCCTCTTGGTGGTTCCTAGGTCATCATTGGTCCTGGGGTCTTCCATTGTTCTCCTCCTGGAGGGTCATCCGCATATCCTTCATTCATACACTTTTTATACTCTAACCTAGCATAGCGCATAACTACTGCCGCAAACATGCGGTCTTATCAGCGTCTAGCTAACATTATGGGTTATGATTTAAGCTACCCTATGAATATAAACAATACATATAAAGTCCATTCAGAAGCTGTTTGGCGATTTTCTCCTGTTTACTCCGTCTGTAGAGATAAAGCACTGTTTTAATAAATGGGAACATTTTAGTACATTTTATATTAACAAACCCTGTGTGTTTATTTGCGTGTAAATGTATGTCTTATTACTTTAATATCGAATATAACAAAGCCCGCGAAAGTGTGTACGAGCATCGAAATGCACGCGCACTGCGTACGCGTTACCGATTTCCCACACTTTTGCGGTTCTTTGTCTCTAATTATATAGCGATTAATATGCGAATATTCGCAAATATGCTTTAATATTTTTCTGTTTCCACAGCATAAAAAAGTTTTGCTAGAGGGAACAATGCTAAATAAAAATAACAACTGCTAACTAAAAAGACAATACGATCAAAAACAAAAAACACAATGGGCCGGATTCTGGACTGAGGCCAACAGGGGATTTAAGCAAGTCATTTGCGTAAGTCCCCTGTCTGGGAACATCTGCACAAGCGCACGCCAGATGTGCGTAAGTACTAACGTATGTAACAAAGTACATTAGCACTTACGATGAAGGGGCAGACCCTTCACTTATGATGGCTGTATAGTCATGTAAATGATTGCTTGGGGGGGGGGAGTCAAGGTAGGAATCTGGACAGATTTCCTACCGACAGCATGCACTCCCTGCTACGGGAATATACCTATGGACCCTTGCACACATGTAAAGCGTGCAGGGGTCAGGATCTTACCCAATGATAGTAATATCATATAAAACTTAGAACATAAAAGACTGCAATGTAATTGTAATAACAAAATAATAATGAAAAATTAAATAAAAACACGCAGAAATAAATAAAAAAAAATGTATGTTTTCTATAATACTATTGGAGAACATTTCATTTTTTTGCTAAAACATTACCAACTTCATTTAATTTATTGTCCTGTGCCATCATAGGGGTGTGTATGACTGGGTTTGGGTCCCCGTATAGAAAATCTGCGAACTGGCTGGGATTTCGATTGCATAAGCCTTGAGGAGGCATAGCAATCAACCCACAGAGCAAACGAGCTACGTGTAAAAAAAAAAAACCCCACTACTTCCCCTAATTGTTACCCTAACCCTCCTTCCTGGTAGCCTGACCCTAACCCTCCCTTACCTGCAGCCTGACCCTAACCCACCATCTCCCGCAGCCTGACCCTAACCCTCCCTCCCCTGCAGCCTGACCCTAACCCTCCCTCCCCTACAGCCTGGCCCTAACCACCACAGAAAGACTTTACTCACCTGTCCCCTCGGTCCAGCGAGCAGTGGTGAAGGTGCGGCGGAGTGATCTGTTCTTTGCCAAAGTGAATGGGTGAGTATGCCGAATAGCATAATCACCAATTCATTAAAATAACATTTCTAAAAGTGTAAGCTTCGGAAAAAGCAACATTCGAAAAATAGCTTTCGAATATCCCTTTTTCGGAAGCCACACTTTCCACTCTACCCATGGGTGTATTAAACTATGCAGGGGCGTTTAAAGAAGTGAGGGGGACCTTGTGCAGGATTTGTACATGGCCCCCCCCCCCAACACTTTACCCAGGACTATCCTGATTCGCTGACCTCAAAAGGGGCGGACCTAACTGCGCTGTAAGCCCGTCCCTTTTTTGGCCCTCGAATAGGGACAGTCCCACCTCAGGGGAAGAGGGACTAATTCGCCATCTATTTCTCCCCTCCAGAAGAGCTTAGAGGGAAGAAATATATGCCGATTGGCCCCACTTCCCCTGCCAACCCTGGGTGCAGGATGAATGCCACTGGGCCCCCTGTTGTGAGGGGCCCATGTGCAATGCACACCCATTATAGATATGCCTATGAAACTATGTCAGGAAAACCATTTGTCAATAACAATGGCAATATCAGTATTTATTAATTGTTTTATAGTCAGTGAAAAAATATTTTCAGTATAGAAAAACCTTATTGTGAACACTGTGAATTGGAGCTCTGATGACAAATTCACCTTTATAGAAAGGCTAATAGTAGTTGACACTATTGCTCATTACAGAGACCAAAGTCTATACTGACATTGGTCCAGATCCACAGATAGGCACAGAAGCGGATTTACGCAAGTCTCTTGGGTAAGTCCCCTTGACATGTAACATCAGCGTATGGGCGCGCCAGATGCTACGTGTCGTAAGTTCTTCCATATGGAACTTCCGTAAAAGGGGCCGACACTTAAAATCTGAATATCCCTAAACCACGCCATACAGCATGCTAATTAATTGCTGGAAGTGGGGGCACTTGTGATATGCGTACTTGCGGACATAGATCCGTGTGTTAAAGTTAAGGTAGGGTTCTCTGAATCTGGTCCATTATTACTAAAATTATGTTGCGTTTTTAGGTTAACTCCAGTTTTTTACATGTTAACCTCCAACTGACCAATGCAGAGAAATAGGACACATTTCTGAAATCAGTGTTGTAGGACAGTGATGGCTAACCTGTGACACTCCAGGTGTTAGGAAACTAAACTTCCCATCATGCTTTGTCAGGTATCCGCTATGCTTTTGCAGTTAAAGCATGCTCGTAGTTTCACAACACCTGGAGTGTTACAGGTTAGCCATCACTGTTGTAGGAGGTGACGTCAACAACTTCTGCTAGAAAATCAGGGAGATTGCTAAAACCTTCAGGGAGATTAGCCTGTTACACCATGGAGACTTGTATTCTATTTCAACCTTAAGGGTTGTCCTGGACTTGTAGTCCTGGATATGTGGACATTATCCTGACCTGCTGCTGTTGGACTATTGCTTCATTCGTTAGTGGACTTGTGTGTCTGATTACCAGCACCTGCTCTGTGAGTATTTATATCAGCTTCTCAATGAGAAGAGTGCTGGTAATTTAACTTCCTGTCTCCACTGAAGCTGTACTCCTACCTGTTATTCTCTGCTGTACTACCTTTTGTTGGAACCTTGTCTATGTTCTTCAGGTTTACCTGTCAAAGCCATAGATGCATGCAGGAGACGGGGCTTAATGGCCCAATTTATGCAAATTGCACCATTAAGCCTCAAGTCACTTGCGGGAGATTTGCAGGCTCTCCCGGGATACTGGGTGAACTGCCCGAATTTTGGGAGTCTCCCAGACATTCCGGGAGAGTCGGCAACCCTGATTAACTGTAGATCTAACAAACTAGCAATTTAAATATACTTAGTGTATTACTTTGACCAAATCCAATGTAGATCGTAAAAAATTAACAATCATAAGTTATTGCAGTACTTTTCATTTACATTTTGGTGCTTTTTCCACTAATAAACAGTTTGCTGAAGAAATCTAAAGATAGAACGTGACAGAAAGCCAACATTATACTCATGATGATAATGATCTGTTCCTCCCAAGCAATAACCAACTTGTTCCAATTAGTAGCAACAACTAAAGATAACAACTAACCCAATACTCTCGTTATAGAGGTATCAGAGACATAGATTCGCTACAGCTGTTTCTTTGTTATTTCATTAGTTAGTGAACCTGTAAAGAGCATGTCACCAGAGATGTCACATGCAGTGAGTGTTGGGGCTCTTGTAACTTCCTCTGTCACCACAGATCATCAGAGGACCTTTTATAAGCAGTCACACATTGAGTCTTCCGTGCGTGCCATTCTTTATAACCGCGTCCTAAGCGTTCATTTAAATGCCTTCCCCCACCCACATTCATGTAAATTTTCAACTACGTGTTTCAATCACGCCCCTCCGTGCGTATGTCCCCAAGTGCGATTCCCATGACCGTCCCTAAAGCACTTACGTGCGTATATTCTACGTAACTTACGTAAATAAAGTTACTACGCATGCGCAGTTAAAACGTACCTAAAAATATGCACGCAACTCCACGTGAAAACTCTGAATACAGTCCTAGGCTTCTAATCTGGTTCCCGTCCTACCTTTGCTATTTGTATAAAGCTTTTTCTCTTGTCATGGTGGTATAATTTATGCAGCAGAATGGGGTACTGTTTGTTAAGGATTACTTTCCTCCAATGTAAGGTAGGTTACCTTGGGTTGCCATCACTAGGAGTGGGTCAGGGATCCATCAGTCCAGCGGGTTTCTAAAGTCAGCAAGGGGAGTCTGGTTTAGTTCTCACCGGGATGCAGTTTCTGGTCCAACAATGATATAGCCACCAGCTGAATGGCGGCGGTATCATTGCTATAATGCTATGGAAAATAGAAGGGAAGGTTAGGGCTTAAGGGGAAGGTTAGGGTTAGGCTGCAGGACATGGAGGGTTAGGTCTTAAGAAGGGGAAGGTTAGGGTTAGGCTGCAGGACATGGGGCTAGATTTACTAAGATGTGGATTTGGAAAAGTGGAGATGTTGCCCATTGCAACCAATTGTCATCAGTCTCCACTGAGGTTGTTATTTGAAAATTGAACAATCTGGTGCTAAGAATAACAGACTTTTTAATAACAGACCCTCCCCTTCCATTACCCTAACCTCCCCTTACCCGCTGCCTGATCCTAACCTTCCCTTCTCCCTAGCCTGACCCTAACCCTCCCTTCTCTATAGCCTAACCCTAAGACCCCCCTCCCAGCTGCCTGACCCCGACCTTCCCCTTTTATGGCCCTAATCTAACCCTCCCTTCCTAACCCTAACCCTCCCTCCCTTCACCTCTCCGGAGCTGTCATCTGCGACGGGTCTGCGGCAAAAATCAGTGGCTGAGTATGCCAATCAGCACACTCAGCCATTCATAAAAAAAAATATAAAATGGTTTCCATTCGAAATAGAGACAGACTAAAAGGAATTTTCAGCTGTCTTTATTTCTAAAAGCAGCCGTTCGGACCAAGGACTGATAACGCCAATATACTACCACTCTTACAGCAGTTTCTGTTCTTTCTTGTCTTCAATCTTCCTTCCTCCACGTCTTTCCTGTCTTCTCCGCTCTTCTTCTTCCTTCCTGTCCTCTCTTCTTATGTTGGACTTGACCGAGGAACCAGGGCTCTGTTTAAAGAGCACAGAGCCCTGGTTCCGCTGTTTAAAAGGTCCAGAGTGGTCAAGAACCAGATAGGTACTTAAGTCCGTGGCTGGTGAGAGGCGGCCGTAAAACTACTAATGGCGAAATGACCCAGGGGCCATATGGCTCTCTGCCCACCGTCCCAGCCCGCCTCTGAGTGTTCTCGTTGCCTCTGTATGTCGCCGGGCCCTCCTTCCAACCCGTTCCAATGTCTATGATTTACCGGCAGCAAAATGGAAATAACACTGAAAATCCTGGAATAATATGAATTTATGCTTCCATCGCAAGCATTGCCTTCATACTACAAGGGCTAAATTATATTTTTTTTATTCATCTTAATAAAAACAAAATAATGGAGACATCTGGAGAACAATACAAAACAAAAATAAAATAAAAGTTACTGTGTTTTTCTTAACAGAATATAGAACAGGGTTTTATTGTTTTAACATGTGGAGTTTCATACTTGCAGAAAGAGAAGTCCCTGAAGGCAAAGAAAATGTATCCAAGAAATGAGTACAAAAAACAAAGCCTATCGTTTAACAATAAAAGGGGTTAATTGTCCATGAAAGTAAGTAGCAATGTTCTGTGGCTCCCTGTGGCATTCTAACCTCACACACAAGCCTCTGTATCTCTCCCGGACAAGTCTCTGATTTAAGTCTTTAGAACAGAGCACCATGTTCTGCTTTCACAGATAATCCAATGGAAATGTGTTAATTAGATTTAATATATGTAGTTCCAGCTGTTTAACCACACACATAAAAGTAAAAACCTAATCTGTATCAGTTAGGTAGTAAACACAAACAGGGGCAATGGATAAAAGAGACACATTTTCAGGACAATTTACAGGTACACAAGGAGTTAAAGGGTGGCGGCTGTTACTTGGATTATTAAGCAATGGGAGTAATAGAGAAGTTCAAGAAGCGGAGAATAGACTCTAAGGGCCTGATTCAGAGGCTGAAAATAAGAACTTACAGTTACACCTGGGCAAAACCATTTTGATTTCAGGAGGAGTCAAGTTCATTTTATTCTATGCATGCAGGGAGAATGCTTTGCTTTTACTTATTGCACACAGATACCTGATCAGCTTCACTTTTAAACTGCTAATTAGACTTGAGCTGGGAAACATCACCTTTTAACTATAATACTGTTGCAACAAATGAAATTTGACTCCCCTGAAATCAACATGGTTTAGCCCAGATGTAACTTTAAGTTCTTATTTTCAGCCTCTGAATCAGGCCCTAACTTGGGAGCCCTTTCTCCTTTGGAAATTTTTACCCACCAAAGAAAGTTGTTATAAGGAGTATGTTGGGGCAGGAAAGAAGGGGTAGTAAGCTCTCTCCTTTAATGGGACTGTGAGGTCCAATATCTACCCTCAAGGGAGTTTCCTGGTCACCTACACGGGTGGGAGAGATTATTACCTAAGCTATAGTGGATGTTGTCCTATTTTCCCCATTGTGATATCAGTGTAGCGTTGCCACCACTTATTTTACATTTGAAATGCTAAGCAGGTGGTTTCTGGAAGCTGGCTATAAACTGAAGGGGGGCAAGATAGGTGAGCAGGAGACCAAAGAGGATTAGGTTACAGTAGTTGAGACGTGATATGAGTCAAGAGTGGATGAGGGTTTTGGAAGCTTCATTGGTGAGGAAGAGACAGATGCATGCAATGTGTCATAGGTGGCAACGGTGAGAATGCCAGAGGGCACGGATGTATTATATTATTATTTATACTTGTAAAATCCTGTGGTTATTTTATTTGCGCCAGATCTATTTATTTGTTTTGTTTGAGATTGTCAACTGAGAAAAGTTTGAATGTGAAGCTGTGGCAATGACACATGGAATAAGAAATTGTACTCACTAGACAGACAAGAATCTATGACCGGCAATGTGGGCTCCACCTGACAGCTAAAAATAGGGAATATCAACCCCTGATTGGCCATTGTCCATTCCGCCACTTCCCTAGTTCATTAGTGTTCTGGCTGCTAGGCAACTGCCTGAAGACTGCAGTACAGCAGAGTGATGCCAGAGGGAAGAGGAGAGAGTCTTCTGTACAATGTTTACACGCTGTCATGATCGGTGTGACAGCATAGAACACGTAGATCCTGATGTAGCATGTGTCTCAGTGAAACTAGATGGTTCTTATACATGTAGTGCTGGAAAAGTACAAATAATAAATAGAGTCCTTAATGAGAACTTTTAAATCCTGTAATTTTAGTTCAGAACATTCCTTGCAGTGCATAACACACTACATATCAGGATTAGATGTGCTGAGATTAAATGTCACTTATTACATACTAATGAATAAGAAACTTCTTTTTAATACAGCTGACATTGTGACAGGTCTTGAGTTACAGAATAATGGCATACGGCACAAAATAAACCAACAGATGTTAATCAGTGTGGGATAAAACAGGTTTTTCTCAGGCTTAGTGAAATTCAGCTGATGATAATCATTTTAAAATGCCTATCACTTGTGTGAGATTTGTCTGTCATCAGTTCAGCAAGATCAACATTGCATATCGTCATCGATGATGCTCAAGTCATTGTATAAATTAAATTAAATTAAATTAAAAATAAATTGTGAAGCGGTGGATTAGGAAAGAGGTAACAGGGTTATTCGGGGATTAAATGTACATATGGGAGTGCAACGACAATAATGATCTATAATATAACGAATTTACAGGGGCAACATTTTTTTGGTTGACTGCGTATACAGTTTCCTACACTAGAAGAGGCTGATTACTGATATGCAAGGGCTGGATCCAGACTTAAGTAAGTGCTTGAAATAAGTTACTCCTGGACTAAACCATGTTGATTGCAGGGGGAGTCAGTTAATTATATTTTTTGCATGCAGGGATATATCTTTGAATTGCTTACTGCACACAGACACTGACCAGCTTTACTATCACACTATTATTTAGACTTGGGCCAGGAAACATCACCTCTCAACTCTAATACTGTTTGCAACAGGTGAAATATGACTCCCCTGCAATCAACATGGTTTAGCCCAGGAGTAACTCATTTCAAGCACTTACTTAAGTTTGAATTCAGCCCCAAGTTATTTACTACAAGGTACTATTGCTATTTTCATAGGACAGCTTCTGTTGGTTCAATTCATTCAATTAATTTGTAGCCATTAATAAAGATATACATGTAGTTGCCGCTGCAGCAATCCCATTTTCAACACTGATCTAGCCACCAGTTTAATCAGTGCTGACAGAGTTTTAATAAAGAATATTTCTATATCGAAACAGGAACAATGTTGAATGTTCTTGTTTTTTTACAAAGTACTAATTTCCAGGGATGGTTAGGATTAGGCTGCAGAGAGGGGAGGTTAAGGTTGGGCTGTGGGCAGGGAAGGTTAGGGTTAGGCTGCAGAGAGGAGAGGTTAAGGTTAGGCTGTGGGCAGGGAAGGTTAGGGTTAGCCTGCAGAGAGGGGAGGGTTAAGGTTGGGCTACTGAACTGGGATGGTTAGGCGAGGCTTATGGTTAGGTTGAGTGAAGGGAATGGTTAGGGCAGGGTTGCCGACTATGAAAAGTTTCCCTCCGGGAGATCCTGGAGGGAAGCCATAGATGCATGCAGAGGGCGGAGCTTAACAGCATGATTTAGGCAAATTGTGTCATTAAGACCCGCCCCTTGACTATCAATTACCCGTTTTGGGGTTTCATAGTGATGGGGATGGGGCTTGATGATGCAATTTGCGTCATCAAGTCCCTTCTTTGTCCCTACCACACTAGAAAATTAGTGTTGCCAGACAGAGGGGCAGGACTTAAAACCACGGTTTCATGGAAACCACAAGCCTCAAGTGCCTTGCGGGAGGTTTGCCGGCTTTCCCGGATTAGGGTTAGAATGAAGAAAACTCACCTGTGACCGCTGGACTCTTTAGAGACACTGTAGTCACAGGATGCCTTCTCACTGTACATTGCCGGTAGTAATCACTTCATTACCACAAAGTGATTGCAAAGATAGATCATTGGAGCAGCGAACTACACCCTTTAAAAAGAGAAGCTGCTAGCCAGCAAAGAGGCAGAGCCACCAATTGCCGTCCCTTGTTACTGATGTCTTTCAGAATGCTTCTAGTAAAGCAAAATATGTGGCTCCAGACCTGGCACCAGGATTAAAAACTGAAAACTGTGCCCCTGACATGTCTTATGTGGCTGTATATGTAATAAAGGACACTTTCAATCTGCATCAAACCTGTGCTGACAGCTATGACATCTTGCTTGTTAAGCAGGGTGCTCCTTTATTAAGCTTCTGTTATGAAAGTCAGTCAGAGTCAGTCATGAACTGCAACAGAATCATAAAATCATAAAATATACTTTTTTAGTCATGAAACTATTCAAAATTGCAATAATAATGAAAACAGTAATGGAAACAACAGTGCCCTCTACTGGACACTGAACATCACACAGAGTAATTATGAAGAGCATTTAATTGGCAGCTCTACATCATTTTAATTCATAGTGCGTATTTTTGGTGTAGAGCAACAACAAACTCCCTTGTAAACATTCTGTCTTTGTCTTGGTGGCTTAATAATGCTGTTTGGGCCTGAGGTAAATACCCCTGGTAGTAATCCTTCTGCCAGATAGCAGAGACGGGGATTAAAATCTAAGTAATTAACAGCACAGAGTGGAGGGCTAGAGAGGGACAGAGCTTTTCCTGACAAGTATTAAACTATTTAATAACTGTCAGTTAAGCCGTGTCTGCATCGACTGCTGTTAATTACCTTGTTGTAGATGTTAATTCCAGACTTGCACTATTTGTTGCTAATAAAATGCATTAAAGAAGAATAATATAGTATTATGCTTTGCAATGACATACACGGACAGGTATTTTGTCTATGGGACCGATCCAGAGTTTTACGTGCAAGCGTCTTATGCGCAAGCTTTGTACGTCAGATCCAGAGTTTTATGCGTTAGCGTCTTATGCGCAAGCGTTGTACATCAGATCCAGAGTTGCGTGTTCCAGCAGAAAAATGCAACTGTTAATAGGGAAAAAGGACAGTCATCTAACCCGCACAGTCAGAGCCATAAGTGCAGAGGCTGCAGGTTGTGCTGCCGCAGCCTTTGCCACTTTCCTATGTTTTTAATGGGCTTTTTTGTTTTGCAATTAAACAAAATGAAAACACTCCTTAAAATGATTTATACAGTATTTATGTAACCCCAACCGTAATCCTTACCTTAACCCTAAGTCTCTTCTCCCCTTAGCCTGGCCCTAAGACACCTCTTCCGCCAGCCTAACCCTAAGACTCCCTTCCCCCAGCCTGACCCTAAGACACCCCTCCCTGCAGCCTAACCCTAGGACTCCCTTCCACCAGTCTGACCCTAAAACTCCCCTCTTCGCAGCCTGAACCTAAGACACCCCTTCCTGCAGCCTAACCCTAAAACTCCCTTCCCCCATCCTGACCCTAAGACTCCCCTCCCTGCAGCCTGACCCTAAGACACCCCTCCCTGCAGCCTAACCCTAAAACTCCCTTCCCCCAGCCTGACCCTAAGACTCCCCTCCCTGCAGCCTAACCCTAAGACTCCCCTCCCTGCAGCCTGACCCTAAGACTCCCCTCCCTGCAGCCTGACCCTAAGACTCCCCTCTTCGCAGCCTGACCCTAAGCGTTGTGAGTGGCTGCTGCGATGGCTGTCATTACAGAGCTGCTGTAGAATGTATTTTATATGAATGGGTAAGTATGCGATTCGCATGCTCACCCATTTACTTTCGGAAGCGTCGCCGCCGGACCACTGGAGAGGTGAGTAACCCTCTCCGGGGACTTAGGGTTAGACTGCGAGGGGGGGATAAAAAAAAACTTAGGTTTAGGCTGCAGGGGGAGACTTAGGATTAGGTTGTGGGGGAGAGTCTTAGGGTTAGGCTGCAAAAGCGACATCCCAGCCAGGAGCAAACACCCATATCGAAATAGGGCCGTTCGCACCGGGGATCCACACTTGACCCTAAGACACCCCTCCTGGCAGCCTAAACCCTAAAACTCCCTATAGAGTCCGCTGTAATACTCACCTGTCCGGAGGGTCTGCGGTGGATTTGAGTTGAGTCTGCGGCGGATTTGAGTTGAGTCTGTGGTGGATTTGAGTTGAGTCTGTGGCGGATTTGAGTTGAGTCTGCGGCGGATTTGAGTTGAGTCTGCGGCGGATTTGAGTTGAGTCTGCGGCGGTGCTCCAGCAGGTCTGCGGCAGAAGTTTCTGAATTAATGAATGGATAAGTATGCCGAAAATTTTATTTGGCATACTTACCCATTCATTGGTTAACGTTTTTAATTAGTACTATTTTCCGCTGTCTGAATTTCTAAAATGGCATTTTCGAGGCGGTAAATGATACAGTGTAAGATTTTCAGAGAAGCGCAGGCAGTTTACACAGCTACTGTGCTTATATTAAAGAGTTCGACTCCCCTTTTCTCATTTTAATTTCGTGGAACACCCAGTTCCATGATCGCTCAGCACATGAATACGCAGACAGATGCATGGATAGCCTTTACGTCTTTTTTTCTGCGGGCGCCATCGTTCTGGGCATGTGCACTGTGAATTCCTACTTCACATCTGCATGAAAAACACAGCTCTGGATCAGCTCCTGTGCATTGCAATAAGGTGCATTAAACAAGAGGAATCCAGTCCTAGGCTTTGAAATGACTTACCCTGGTATGTTGTCTGTATGTTGCAAGGGAAGGATGTAGAATTTGACACTAGTCCCATCTAGATGATATGTTTCCATAGTAAAATCTGTACAGTGCTTTAGCATTCATCTGAATACAAATGCAAGCTCTTTATCAACATTGCTCAGTATGAATGCCAATGCAAAAAAATAGTCTTTGTTTTGCATATATAATTCATAAAGTCAAATATAAATGCCCTTTGGTATATAAACATGGCAGAGTAGTAATGTGTAAAATTCATCAAATCTAATGTTAATACTCCTTAATGTTCCAGTGCATTAAATCACGTACCCCAGTGGACATGGCTGCGGGTTTGGAAAAGTGGAGATTCTAGCTGACGTTTTCTATTATGTAAAAGGAAAGTGAGAGCTAAAATCTGATTGGTTGCTATAGGCAACATCTCTACTTTTACAAACCCACAGATTAGTAAATCTGGCCAAGAATGCAAACAATTACTTAACCAACAGTAACATGCATAGTAAATTATGCATGTTACTGTTACTAAAAACTACTCTGACTGCACCCTTGTAGTGCACATTTCTCTGTTAAAAAATAACAAACAAGCACAGGTAAATGAAGCTGGTTAGAAATCATCTGGCAGACAGATCTGAACAATTATCTGTCCATGTGTGGCAGGGTAGATGATCTCTTACACTTCTCAGTATGGTCATTTTAAAATGCTCACATTTTATTTACATGTTTTTCCAAATTAGCCCTTGATGAGTAGGCCTTCCGTGAGAACCTCTTTCAGTTACATATGTTCCAGCCCCCCTGTTGCAGGTGCCTGGCTTAATTTAATTGATACATGCTAATTTAGGTCAAGTAACTACAACAGAAATATAACCTAGAATCTTCTTTGGGGAAAAGTGTTTTGCCCTAGGAATCACACCAGGAAGCGTTTGTGTGCCAGGTTTAAATTAATATAATATCCACAAAGTACACAAACTGTGTCAAGTTAACTTTCTCCCCCACCCATATAAGATGCAGCCTCTGAAGAAATCATGTGACATTAGCTCAGCCAATACAACAAGGCCATAGAGTATTAAGTGAAATGTGCCAGACTGTGGACATTTCTGGTGCTAGTTGCAACACTGCAAAGAACCTTAACTGGTGAGTTTTTCTGTGGGGTTAGAAATTATTGTTACACCTCTGATAAATGCAAACTTGGAGCCCCATTTATGATACAGTATATAAAATGTCATTGAATGCATTATATTTTGATTTTTTTTGTGTACATAATCTACCATGCAATGAATACAAATAATGTCCATACCATTCCTTTTCCTACTACTGAGTGGTTGTTCAAATCAAAATTTAGAGCAGGCCTGGCCAACCTGTGACTCTCCTGATGTTGTGAAACTACAAGTCCCAGATTATTCTAACTACATAGTTATACCTAACTTCTGGCAAAGCAAGGACTTGTAGTTTCGCAGCACCTGGAGAGCCACAGGATTACTATGCCTAGTGTAGGCGAATTACTATGCCATGTGTATGGAAATAAACAGGTGCTTGCAAGATGGATAATCTACAAAGGGTGGGGGGAGGAGAGGCCCATTCACACTGCTTACTAACCTGTAATTGCAGAGGTGGAAGTTTACTGGCTTGGCCCCCCTAGAAACTGGACATAGCCTGAGCCTGAAGGGGGTTGGGCCTGTCTGATGTGGGGCCAGATTTATGAAGCTGTGGGTTTGGAAAAGTGGAGATATTGCCCATAGCAACCAATTTAATTCCAGCTGATGTTCTTTAGTATGTAATAGGAAAGTGAGAGCTAGAATCTGGTTGCTATGGGCAACATCTCTGCTTTTACAAACCTGCTGTTTTGTAAATCTGGCCTCTGGACTGCTCTGCAGAAAAGCTGTCAGCCTAAAACAGCGCTCAGCACTCCATGTATAAGTGCTAAGCACTGTTATAAATACATTGCTGGCAGCTTGCTTACAGTTCCATGAGTGGAACATAGAAAATGAAGGCAGATAAGAGCCACATGGCCCAGTTGTTTATTTAAAACTATACTGACCTTACTTGCCCTCAATTTAGTTTGAGATTTAGGATATCCTTCTATTTATCCCAATTATGTTTAAACTGTTCTACTATGTTAGCCTCAACCACCTCAGATGGGAGGCTATTCCACTTATCTATCACCCTTTCAGTGAAGTAATTTTCCACACATTTACTCTGAATCTTCCACCCTCCAGTTTATATTTATGCCCTCGTGTTCTATTACACCTTCCTCTAAAAAAAAATAAAAAATAAAAATGCCATCCTCCTCTAGTTGGTCACATCTCTTGATATATGTGAAAGCTGCTATCATGTCCCCCCTCTCACTTCTCTGCTCCAAGCTATACATGTTTAGTTCCTCTAGCCTTTCTTGGTATGTTTTGTTACACAGGCCATGGACCATTTTAGTTGCTCTTCTTTGCACAGTGTCTAATGTAGTTATGTCTTTCTAGAGATATGGCCTCCAGAACTGAACGCAGTATTCTAGGTGAGGTCGTAACAACGATCTATAAAGGGGCATCACTACTTCTCTCTTTCTGCTACTAATTCCTCTCCCTATGCAACCAAGACTTGTCTTTCTCATTGCTTTGTTACATTGATTGGCTACCTTTAAGTCACATGAAATAATGACTCCTAGATCCCTTTCCTCCTCAGTAGTTTCTAATGTAATGCCATTAAGGAAATATTGAGCTATTGGGTTTTTGTGCCCTAAGTGCAGGATTTTGCATTTTGTGGCATTAAACTGCAGTTGCCACTCTTGACCATTCCTCCAGTCTACCTAGATCATCCCTCATTTTGTGTACCCCTCCTGGCATGTCTACCCTGCAGTGCAGTCGTGGTGGGGGTGTGGCTTCCATAGGGGTTATTGTAGTAGTGGTAGTTATGCTGCTGTATATCTGTTCTATTCTAAATGTAAATTAAAAATCTAATACATGTAAATGTTTGATGCGCTGCATATGTTATGTGACACCGTTTAGAACAGGCATAGTTAACTTTTGGCACTAAAGGTGTTTTGAAACTACAACCCCCAGCATGCTCTAACAGCATAGGTATATCGGATATCTGAAAAAGCATGATGGGACTTGGAGTTTTGAAACCCTTGCAGTGCCACAGGTTAACTATGCCCGTTTTAGCTTATAATTGCTCTGAGATCTGGTCATCCTCTAACACTACGTATACCTTGTCAGGAAGTATCGATAAATGGTTGTCTGTGTGGGTAACATGCCTCCTCTCTCCTTAGTCATGGCATCAGAAGTCGCCCCAGTGTTAAGTGGCTCTTACGAAAAGTTGTCATGTTCGTTGTGCTCCGAAATGCTGAAGGACCCGGTGACTCTGGAGTGTATGCACCACTTCTGTGCCAGCTGCTTTATTCGTGTGTATGGGAACTCGTCCGGCTGTCCCCTGTGTCACCGGCCAATCTCGTGCTTTGCTGTGAAGCCTAATCCGCTCCTGCAAAAGATTGTGGAGCTTATCAAGATGTGCACCACACCTGAATACTTTGGGCAAGTTCAGGTTGGTTTCAGTAGATCCTCCTTGCTGCTGTGGCTTAATTGGTAGCATAGGACCAGATCCTAACTTCAGATTTTAGAGTTAATTTCAGATCTCTCTACCATTCTCCAGAGGGAAATGAAGAAAAGTAGAGCTGTTGCCCATAGCAACCAATCAGATTTTAGCTATGATTTACGCAAAGCAATCACTAGAAATTCTACTGCCAGGGACAGAAATGAAAAACAGCCTTTCTCCCCAACCTTAACCAGTTTAACCTTGCCTTTATGGCATCCCACAGTGGCTGTGCCCTAACCAGACTTCACTTGCTATTACAATGGACAGTATAAGCGTGCCCACATTGTACGTACCAATCCAGGCTTCTGAATCACACATTAGAGAATGTAATGTAGGTGCTGGCTTTGGGAAGGTCATTGGTGTGAGGGGAGTGGATAGTGGTTCAATCGCATGGGTTGTGAATGTAGATCCTCGAAACTCTGTTATACCACGTTCAGATTACCAGCCCTGCAAATCCCTGGGGTTTTCAAAGACAAAAACAGGGCTTCCCGTTCACACTGACAGCGGTGACCCAGGATTTCCCCGGTCACCGCTGTGCAGTGGAGCCACAGGACCCGGCTTGCTCCGCAAACCCCTTCTTTTTATACCCCGTTCAGATTACCACCTAAAAGCCGGGGTTTTCATGAAATTGCCGGGTTTCATGAACACCCTGGCTTTTTTTTGGCAATCTGAACGCAAACCCCGGGTCTCTCTAGCCTGGTCTTAGACCCGGCTAAAAAGAAGGCTTTTTGCGTTCAGATTGAGCTAAAAAGCCGGCTATTTTCCCTGCTGCCGGCTTCTAAAAAAATAAATAAAAATAAAAAAAAGCCGGTGCTTTCAGCTCAGCCTGAACGCACCACTTTGACATTTTCAAAATTCTGCCCCCTGCCTAAAAAGCTGGCTTTTTAGGCAGTGGCAATGTGAACGCGGTATTAGTTGGTATTAGTTGGGTCTAAGACCCGGGGACTTCATGAAAACCCCGGCTTTTAGCTGGTAATCTGAACGGGGTATTGCTCACAGGTCCTACGTCTGTGTGCCATATGCATAGAGGTCCGAAAGTCTGCACGTTGAGAGGGAAGTGAACTCGTGTCATTCCCCTCTCAGAGACTTGCATGTTCAGAAGCTTTCCTTAAGTTCTCCATGTAAACCTGCATCTGTCCAACTGCAGATCAATGCGGAGGTGCACCCCACCGCCTCCTCACCCTTATCTGCATGCCTGTCACCATTCCCTTTGTGCTGCCCTCACTCCCTTGTGGGGATAAGGCATGCAGATGTAAAGGAATGGCCTGCCGGACACATCTCCTAGTGCAGGCATAGGCAACCTGTGGATCTCCTGGTTTTGTGGAACTACAAGTCCCAGCAGGCTTTACCTGCAAATGCATAGCTGGTATTTGACAAGGTGTGATGGGAATTGTGGATTTGCAACACCTGGAGAGCTTCAGGTTGCTTATGCCTGTCATAGTGTAAAGATCTGAGTATCAACCTGGGGCATAGATCTTTCATTCCAGACACCTGACTTGTGCAAGCTGCTTGGAAGATGTGTGTTTGGACAGAGATTTGGATGTGGCCCCAATAGTGACCTCAAATTAACTTTTTTTTTTTTTTTTTTTTTTTTTTCCAATGGCAAAAATATATCTATAATATAACCCAGGCACCAGCACACCCTTAGTCCAAATAGCGTTCCTAGGGACCCGAGTAACGTTTCAAATAGATATTTAAAGGAACCATTCAGTCCAAACACAAATCACCATAAATGTGAAAAAAAGGGAATAAAAAAAAAACAAAGCTTAAAATCAAAGGTTGGCAACTTGCTAGCAAATACTGTCCAATGTACTGAAGAGTATCACAAATAGAGTATGCTTCCAGATATCTTATTGCACAACAGCCCAGTGACATGCAGAGCGTTGCTCCAAGGGAATACTGCAGACCGTCGCATTAGATAGCTCACTACCTCAGGTAATAAACTGAACAAATGTTACCATGCAGAGTGACCCAATAATCCAAAAGGCAAGGCAGGGCAAGTCAGCAATAAAAGTTCATGATCTCCATCAATACAGTAGTGTAAATCATGGTAAAGTACATCACCTCCCCACAGTAAAGCGTAGCAGGAAGTGGTTATATATTATATTTTACTGTAAGCAGCAGCATCCATCTGCTTGTGTGTCCAGATTTAAACAGTCTACCTGTCCCACACGAACTTGCTCATAATTACTTTTGTCAAAGTAATAATCACCAAATTACATGCAGAGACAGAGCAAAACAAAAGTCTTGGAGTGATGTATATAATAATAATAATTCTTTGATTTTCCTGTTGCTTTATAAAGAGAATAATTGTATCTTCTGTTCTATAGAATGATCTAAAGGATATAATAAAAGTAAAAGAGGACCAGCTAAAATCCCTCACTCGGAAGAAACAAGAATCCCAGAAAAAGATCATCATTACGGAGGTATGACCACAACCGCTATTAAAAAAACAAAATTAAAATAAAAAGTCAGTTTTTTCTATTCATATTCTTACACTGGGCCTTCTCCTGAGTAAGGAATAACACCTGACTTCCGCAAGCTGCCGGATGTTGGGCTACAGCTCTCCTTGCGTAAGGAGCTTAACGCTGTACACTAGATCTATCCAAAGGGTTGTTACTCCAAACCCGCATGCCTAGTCCCTGCAAGGGAGACTGGAATAGGCATGCAGATTATGAAGTTGGCAACTGTGGATCTGAGTTCCGATGCAGATCCGTACGGAGAACTTAAAGGTAGGATTTACTCCCCTTTCGCTTGCAGACCTCTGTACCTAAGGAAAATGCATGGAGATCTGGGTCAGGTTCACTATAAGGAGCTTAATAACTTAATGAGCAAACTTCTAGCTAGATACCAACCGGGGCCAGATTACCCGCTAGGCATCCTAGGCGCGTGCCTAGGGCCCAAAATCAGGCCCTGCTTTGGCCTTCAAGTTCATAATATACTTACCGAATGCCGTCCGTGTTTCCCAAGAGAGCAGTGCGCGATGTCACTGCCCTCACCCAGTCGCACTGAGAGAAGAGCGCAGAGGCGGAGTAGCTGCTGCTGAAGGGGAGAGAGACCGAGACACGTCATGGCGGATTTAAGTCCCTATTTAAGCAAATCTAGCACTTGGACTTGCAAACTCAATAGACTATATTTTAAAAGCATTTATATTTATTTTATTTTTTTTTAGAAAACTGGGCAGGAAATGCGTTTCAAGATCGGTGAGGAATTCCTGAGACTGCGTGCCATGCTGATGAAGGAAGAGGAGAATTTACTAAACTCTATGTCCAAGCAGCAGTCTCGGGTGATCTGTGGTCTACTGGAAGCCACGCAGAAGTATGAGAAACAGATACAGGGTCTGTGTAATGACCTTGCCTTCATTAAGGAGACCCTTAAAAAAACTGGGAATTCTTCCTCTACTAAATAAGGTCTTATTCATATGTAGTAAAATCATATGTAGTTTACTGTAGGCAAATTGCATGTTTGTTTTTTCTTTTCTTTACTTTTATTACAGTGGTGCCACAACTTGCATGTTCAAAACCTTTTAATAATTTGGCCTTTTAATAAATTTTTACCTTTATGATTATCTTCAACTTTATTTCACAGAAACATAGCTTAAAATAATTCATAATAATTGCAGATGAGAAGCTACTGCAAGTTCATACCTCCAGCGTGGAGGTGGTTGGTAGTAGGACTGGTGGTGGTGTTGGGGTTTTTTTTTTTTTTTTTTTTTTTTTTTTTTTTTTTTCCCTCCCCCCCTCTCAAAGGGTTTAAAGGAATTGCCAGAAATATTGCTTTTAAGTTAAAAATAATCCTGGGACAGTTTTGTATTGAACCTATTTATTTTAATGGCTTAAACTCCCAGGATGTCAAAGACCTTCCAGGAACAGCACCTTGCCCAAAATGTATAGGGACAGGACCCCCAATGAATTTGTCCTCCACATCAGAGTATAGAGTAGCTGGGAGCGAGACTCTGCATCTGCAAAACAAAAGTAGGCGTCTACCTAGAAAGTAGGATGATATCACAGCTTTGACAAATATAATTGTGGTCCATTTTTATTAAGTAAATTGTACAACCTCTGTCTCCTTTATTGCTGCTTTCACCCTGTGGATGTTGGATTGGAGGCTTGTAATGAGATGTCTCGTGATTCTCCATAGATTGTGTAAGAAGCACTTAACTCTCCATGGTTTGCTGGTTTCTACACTGCTCAAGCGCCTACATTAGTTCTGTACCTGCTAAACAATGAAGCCTAAGGTTAATCAGAAGAGCTTCTTGCAGGTCTGGAATTGGAGGATATTTTATCACTTGCGATTGTAGGGGGA
>WWET01000992.1:124604-137709 GCA_011038615.1 Limnodynastes dumerilii
GGCATTTCTTCATGCAGTCATCCACCTGTAAACCACTCCACTGACCGACCCTGCAGATCTCAAATGGCTCCCTTTATGTAGATCCATTACAGCGAACCTAAAAGGCAGCTTTGGCTTTTTACTATTACATTTGGTTAGTTCAGTTGCTTATTTGGTGTTCTGCTGTATGGAATGTGTAGGTTTGCTTTTAAATACTTAACAGCAGAAATTGCAATATGTTCTATACCCACTAGGTGGCATTCATCTCATGTTTGCATCAGTATCATTACAGATGAGACAGACCATCCTACTACGGATGAATGCAGACTGCTGGCACTTTGCATTTAAGAAAGGGGTTGAAGATGTGACTCCTAGAGTCGCAAGGAGTCATCTGCCGAAAGCGAAGTGTTTAATGAAACCCTAACAATCCTTCAGCCAAATCCTAACACTTCATGCCCTGTATACTAACCCTTACTTTCCCCTTAAGCACAAACCTAACCTAACCTTGTACCCACCACAGCCTGAAACACAGAAGTTTTATAGGATTCTGGCTCCAGACTTTAGATGTTGTTTGGAGTAACATACTTTATCTCCTTGCTTCCTATGGGTAGACTATTTCATCTGCATTAGGTTGATAAAAATCCATCAATGGACTGGATCCAGACTTAAGTGCTTGAAATTAGTTGGTCCTGGGCTAAACCATGTTGATTGCAGGGGAGTCATATTAGATTGCAAACGGTATTAGAGTTGAGAGGTGATGTTTCCTATCCCAAGTCTAAATAAGTGTAATAGTAAAGCTGGTCAGTATCTGTGTGCAGTAAGCAATTCAAATATATATCCCTGCATGCAAAGAATACAACTAACTTGACTCCCCCCTGCAATCAACATGGTTTAGCCCAGAAGTAACTAATTTCAAACACATACTTAAGTCTGCATCCAGCCCAATGTTTCTAACCCTTAAGTGCACTATCTAGGGAACAGTTCATAATTCTCAAAGCCTGTGATTTCTATAAAACTAAATCCAGGTTTCGAATATATGAAGGAAAAACAGGTAAAAACTTACACCTGGGCAAAACAGTGTTTACAGTATTTTAAATGGAGTGGAATTAATGTTGTTGGGCTGGATCCAGACTTAAGGAGGAGCTTAAAATTAAGAGCGGAAAGTTACTCCTGGGCTAAACCATGTTGATTGCAGAGGAGTCATGTCATCTGTTCCAAACAGTATTAGAGTTGAGAGGTGATGTTTCCTGGCCCAAGTCTAAATAACAAGTAAAGCTGGTCAGATCGTAACCTCCTGGTAGGACAGAGCACTAGATCTAGAAATGGTGTCCTGCAAGTGGACCTCCACTGTTTACATAAGTGCAAGTTAATCAAGCGTTTATTGTACGATTTAAATACCTTCTCTCACTATGCAGACATGTTTTACAAGTTCTGCCAAGCAGGGACGCTATCAGCGAGGGGGCAGCCAGGAGCCGATGGGGATGTGCAGGTAAGAACCTCCTTGGAACTGGCTAGCTGTTAACGCAGGTCTGTGGTGCCCCACCCCATGTGACGTCACTAATGATGACTGTCTCAGATCCCATAATTTCTGTAGGCGGCCGTGCTGCCAAGTCCTGTCCCCGACCGATTTCCAGCACAGAAATTTGGATCTTGAGCGTCCAGAACCATGGTGGAATTCCATAGCATGCACATGATATCTCAGATTAAGCCCCCACACGCACACACCCAACACACCTTCAATTGGTACAATGTATATTTTTATTATTATACCAAGGTAATTTTTTATTTTTTCCCCTGGTCATATGATTTATCAGAATTGTGATATAGTTCAAGAGGTAATTTTTTTTTAACATGGATATCACTTTTTGTAATAACTAGAGTTGAAGAATTCCGTAACTCAGGGTGTGGGGCTCTGGTATGAATGGACGATTTTCAAATTAGCCGTTTCCTCCCCAGCCAGATGTGAACTGGCTGGGATTTCGATTGCTATGCCTCGATGAGCAACCGATCCACAGAGCACCAAAAGATCCGTGGTCCAATTCTAACCCTAACCCTCCCTTCCTGGCAACCTGACCCTAACCCTCCCTTAATTGCATCCTGACCCTATCCCACACAGATAGTTTTCTCACTTGTTCCTGGTCCGGCGATAGCAGCTTTGGAGGGATATACTCCCCCATTCATTAAAAAGAAAATCTGCTTTATTCAAAATAGGGACATCTGAAAAGAAATTTTCGGAAAACAGGTTTTCTTAGTGGGGATTGACAACGTATAACTCAGATACAGATAGTTGACCGAGTATAGATCCATCTGCCGTCATGGAAGGATATGTTTCTAAGATCTATACAAACACAACATACAATGGTTTCATTTTTATTCATCCAAGTGGACATTTAGGAGTGAATGTCAGTGAATTTAATCTAATAACTGACAAAGCGGAAGGGGAGGTACTGAGATGGCATTGCACAATGTACTTCTACCACTCCCATAACTATACAGCTAGAACTATATGAATAGAACCGAAAGGTAATGTCACCATGATTTTGGCAATGGGCAGTAAACCCTAGCTGGATGCCTAGTGGTTTATCTGGCTATGGTATAATTAGCTGTTGTTCCAATTACAACAACAGTATCCTTGATATTACTTATTCACAGTCAACTAACGTTTTAAAATACACTGCATTAGACCCAGTATCACAAAGGCCCCAGCAGGATTTTAAATCCATAAAAAAAAAAGATTACTTTATGAGATTAACTGTCAGCTGGTATATGTGGTCCCCTTCCAACAGCTGTACACAACATTACTGCATTACTGAAAGGGATCTGGCATCTTACCTGACTGTCTTAGTTAAGAATTTTTTTATGCATCGCCATATTATTGGTGTTGGAATCATTCAATGTTCAGGACATGTATTGAGTGTGCAAAGAAAGCTATTTTATATGTGACCAAAAGATGGCGCTCAAGCGTAATAATATAAAAATTACATTCGAATTTTTCTCTTGTCAATGAGATACAATGGACATTTGCAGCAATGATCATCTTCTACATTTCAACATAATGTATAAAAGAAATCTGTTTTTACAGTATTGCATACTCTATTATTAAAATTATTATGAATGTTTCTGGATACAGTTGTATATTATAAATACAAAATCATTTACTATTAATAAGGATTTATAAGTGGATAGCAGATTAAAACATTTATTCCAGATAAATATAATTACTAATGTATTATGTAGTAATTTATATGCTGAAACAGATTCAAAAGCAACAACAAAAAGGAGAAAACCTACTCATAAATCCTAGTAGTATATGTATAATTTTTTTATCTATATTTTTGCATATGGGAAGGTATAACATGAATATATTAAATATTTTAATACTGCAGTCTAGTGTTAAACAAAGAAAATTCTATTTGCACGATTTAAATGTGCCTTCCAAAACAGATTAACATGGTTTTGCTCATTTAGGACCTCTTTCAAAGTTTGAAAATAAGAGAGGAAAGTTATATCTGGGTAAAGCATGTTGATGTCAAATTTCATCTGTTACAAACCATATTATAGTTCAGAGGTGATGTTTCATAACTATATAACAGTGTTATAGTTTAGCTGGTCAGTAACTGTGTGTAATAAGCAGAAGCAAAGTATTCTCCCTGCATGCATAGAATGAAATAAATTTGACTCCCCCTGAAATCAACATGGTTTTGCCCAGGTGTAACTTTCCTCTTATTTTCACACACTGAGGGCCTGATTCAGAGGCTGAAAATAAGAACTTAAAGTTACACCTGGGCAAAACCATGTTGATTTCAGGGGGAGTCAAGTTAATTTTATTCTATGCATGCAGGGAGAATGCTTTGCTTTTACTTATTGCACACAGATACCTGATCAGCTTCACTTTGAAACTGCTAATTTGACTTGAGCTGGGAAACATCACCTTTTAACTATAATACTGTTGCAACAAATGAAATTTGACTCCCCATCAACATGGTTTAGCCCAGGTGTAACTTTAAGTTCTTATTTTCAATCTCTGAATCAGGGCCTGAATCTGGTCCTTAATCCAGTGTTTGCTTTTTTTCTTCTTCCTTTTTTTCTCTCTTTATAACCAGTATCTTCCTGACTTACATTTCATCCTAAAAGCTTGGTCACAGCAAACTCGTATTACGGCAGTTGTAAACTTGGCTAGACACTGCAACATGCATGCACCATTTTATACTACAAGCACTATGCTTCCCAACCAGAAACAATCTCAGTAACTATAATATTCCTTCACACCGAGCTATGCACCCAGGAATAACCCTGGTTGTGTGTCAGTGTGAATGAATTAACTCTGGTTAATACCAGGGTTCTTCCCGCGATGGCCTAAGCCATGCTGCAGTGTGAAAAGGGTGTTGTCGGGTTGTTCAACCCGGGTTCCATTAAAAGTACCAAATTGTGGGATAGGAACACGGGTCCAGCGTGAAAGACTACATGCAACCCAGAATCTACCCAGCGCATTGGCTAGGTATTCATTGGCAGGCCCCATCAGCTCTGGGCCTGGGACAATAGTCCTGGCTGCCTCTCCCTGATGGTGGCTCTGGGTGTAATGGAAGGGACAGTGGTGGAGAGAGGTATAATGGAAGGAACAGTGGTGGGGAGAGGTGTAATAGGAGGGACAATGGTGGGGAAAAGTGTAATAGGAGGGACAATGGCGGGGAGAGGTGTAATAGGAGGGACAGTGGTGGATAGAGGTGTAATAGGAGGGACAGTGGTGGGGAGAGGTGTAATGGAAGGGACAGTGGTGGGAAGAGGGGTAATGGAAGGGACAGTGGGGGGGTAATGGAAGGGACAGTGGTGGGGAGAGGTGTAATAGGAAGGACAGTGGTGGGGAGAGGTGTAATGGAAGGGACAGTGGTGGGGAGAGGTGTAATAGGAGGGACAGTGGTGGGGAAGAGGTGTAATAGGATGGACAGTGGTGGGGAGAGGTGTAATAGAATGCAAAGTGGTGGGGAGAGGTGTAATAGGAGGGACGGTGGTGGAGAGACGTATTAAAGCTATAGTTGGATGAGCGCTAGGTGACCCAAAAACCACTATATATGCCCTATATTACTAAGAGAATGGAAAAAAATTGTAAATAAAAAATAACCAATAAACCAAAAAACTAATATTAAAAATATAATAATGAAAAGTATTAATAATTGATAAACACAAACAACACCAAAGAGGCAGCAGCACGCTAAAAGGGTATGTACAATTACCCCTGAGAAATGCAAAATAAAGATATAAAGCTGTGCTTGCCACAATGTGAGGTCAATTTAAAAAATGTGTATGTAGCAACTCGAAAAGAACTGTAAATATGATTTATTATCAACAATAAAATAAGCAATATTAAAACATATAGCATGTAAATTGCACACCATATACCAGCACACCATATACCAAACCAACTCTCATGAATATTCAACTGATAGTAATAATTAGTATTTGTATATAGTATTATAACTTAGAAACATTGGGGTAGATCCAGAACTCCGCTTGCAATCCGTAGCTAGCGTAGCGTATTTACACGTGCGTAACTTCTATACACTCCCCTAGACACACCCCTTGAATGTATGTACTTTGAATGACTTACGCAGCTAAGCACGCCCATACTGTACACTTTAAATGAAAACCCCCGCCTACATTGCGTAATTTAGGCGTACTTTTGGCTCATGTAAAATTGGCACGCCCACACGTACGAATTTACGCAACTGATACGTGAATGGCCCATACACTCAGAGTTACGTTACGTAAATTCGCACAAAAGCGTGGTTCTCGATATTCTTTGGGTATTAATAACCTGAATAGCTATAGGTATATGCTCAAAAGCGGGCTGCAGAAAAGTTCATCAACATGGAGACATTTTGAGAGATTATTATACTCTCCAATTGAAGTTTGCCCTGTATATGGAAATCTTCAAAGTGCGAGCGCCAATGCCAAATGTAAACAGTTCGAAGGGGAGTGGGAGATAGGGAATATATCTGTAGTTGGTAAAGTGGTAGCGCAAGTAAAAGTCAGGAGCACATAGTTACCAGGTAAATAACGGAAGAGATGTTGTCCGACTGGAAATTAAAATCTGAGTGCTGTCTGCTGTAGCTGTTCAAAGGCACACGTGTTCACCGTTGCTATGTAGAAGCGCACACCGCTGAAATTCCCCCACTCACCGATCCAACTTGTAAATGATGAAACGTAGGAGCCTGTCCTAGCGGGCGGCCCTGCAGGTGGCTCACTTTTATGGAATGGCACTCCCGAAATTGAATACCATGAATAGAGATGAACTGGACCGCAAAAGCCGGGTGGTGTAGCAGGTCACATCAAAGAGAGAAAGTGGTGGAGAGAGGTGTACTAGGAGGGACAGTTGTGTGGAGAGGTATAATAGGAGGGACTGTTGTGAAGAGAGGTATAATAGGAGGGCCAGTGGTGGAATTGGGTATAGTAGGAGGGACAATGGTGGAGAGAGGTATAATAGGAGGGCCAGTGGCGGGGAGGGGTATAATAGGAGGGACAATGGTGGAGAGAGGTATAATAGGAGGGACAGTGGTGGGGAGGGGTGTAATGGAAGGGACAGTGGTGGCGGGGAGGGGTGTAATAGGAGAGACAATGGGGGAGAGAGGTATAATAGGAGGTACAGTGGTGGGGAGGGGTATAATATAAATGGGACAGTGGAGGAGATGGGTTTAAAAGAGTGGAACGTTGGATAGAGAGAGTAGTATGAAAAATGTGAACAGGAATTATTATTATTATTACTATTATTATTACTGTTATTATTATTACTATTATTATTATTATTATTATAATTATACAGTATATGTATACACACAACCATTTCTAATGCTGGTCACAAAACTGGAATATAAAAAAAATTGTGTTTATTTAGATATTTTCTCTGACTAGCAATTAATGCATAATTAAATGTGTGCAGACCTTATACCTAATTACACAGTAACTCTAGCTCTGTGTGAAACTAACAGAAGAAGTATTGCAGAAATGACCTACTGTACCTAAGAAACCAAAACCGTCACACTCAGGGAATTAGCAGTCTGAAACAATCTGAACACAGACGGAGGTTTAGCTAGTAGAGTGTATAGAAAAATTCACGACAAATAAAGCTAGGATGCCATTGAAGGATAATATCCGACACACTTTTCAAATCTATTCAAAATAAATATACAAGGTCATGAGAATTTAAACCCGCTGGGCCCTCTAGTTGATATCAAGAAGCCAAGTTTATTAATGTTTCAACTGAAAATGTTGACCTGTTCATACTCAAAGTTACCATAAACATCAGAAAGGATACAGGTTTTCTCTGTGGTACCGAAAGAGATGATTTGACAGCTTCCTGCACACAGGAACATGCTACAGGAAATGAGACGGCATCTATCACGCTTTGAATAAGCAATATTCAGGAATGCTTGCAAATGGACAAAGCCTTGCACGCATTGTTTAAAGGGCATCTGTCATCGAATCTTTCGATAATCACTTGTATCATTTGTAAAGGATATTCCCAAAGTTAGCAGAGCCAATCAAACTCTTCTCTCTGGCCAATCAGCTTCCGTTAACAGCTTGAATTAGGTCTAAAGCAAGCATAGCATTTAGTGTATCAGTAATATATATATTAGTAATATAGTAATATAGATCCGGATTCACAGTTACGTAGTTTTTGTCTTACGTAAGTTGTTTTAAGAATTGAGCTACTACGCATGCGTAGTAGCTTTTTTACGCTATCTACGTAAAGGTTGTCCAGGGCCAGAAGTTAGGGTTCAGAAATAGGATCTGATCCATCCTGCGTTCTGTACATAGAAATAATAGAATGCCCATACAGGATAGTATGGCAAGTACGGCAGTTATGTATGAACACTGCTTTACGCTACTTTACAGATGTGTTCCCATTCCCAAGCGATTCAATGGACATGGTGCTTATGCTATGTATGAGCACCTAACTGAGAAAAATTGCAGATGGTGACAAGAGAGGATGTGCCCCCCGGGCCGCACCGCCATTAGTGGTTCAGAGCCGAATGGTCTGTCACTGACCACGTGCGGTTGGCTAAAGTCCCGGCTGCAGTGCTTTTACATGAGGGCTGGCTGGTTGCTAGGATACAAGCCAGCCCTCATGTAAACCATTGCAGCTGGGACTTAGTCTGACTAAGTCCTGGCTGCAGCGGTTTACACATACCTTCCAACTGTCTCGATTTCCGCGGGACAGTCCCGATTTCCGTGCACAGTCCCGCCCGTTGTCCTGTTTGTCCCGATAAGCAAAAAAGAGGGGTTTTTTTTGTTTAGTTTTTTTTTTTGAGCTGCAATGGGCCAGTTGTCCAGCAGGTGGCGCTGTGACGATCTGAGAGAGAAAACTCCGCACACAGGAAATCACCACTACTGGAGTTTCTGAGTGTCCCTAGCCAGCATCCAGCGTGTCTCCCCTGCTGCCACTGCCCTGCTCTGGACTGGTGAGTGGCCTAGGGGCCCCTACTAACTACTATATGCTTTGCTTGTCCTATCTGCATGGGTTGTGGAGGGATCAAGACAGTGAAAGGACCAGGGAGACCAACAGCCATAACAAGGGCCCTGGCATGCCAAGTGCAGTCAGCATCTTGAGTAGCTCAAGGGTTAATTAACTTTTATTTATAGGGCAGTCAGTATCATTATAAGCCTGCGGGGTTAGCTGGCACTAGGCTTCATCAAACATGTGGAAGCTGGACAAATAATAAAGGGGCAGACATATGGAAGCTGGACAAATAATAAAGGGGCAGACATATGGAAGCTGGACAAATAATAAAGGGGCAGACATATGGAAGCTGGACAAATAATAAAGGGGCAGACATATGGAAGCTGGACAAATAATAAAGGGGCAGACATATGGAAGCTGGACAAATAATAAAGGGGCAGACATATGGAAGCTGGACAAATAATAAAGGGGCAGACATATGGAAGCTGGACAAATAATAAAGGGGCAGACATATGGAGGCTGGATAAATAATAAAGGGGCAAACATATGGAGGATGGACAAATAATAAAGGGACAGGCATATGGAAGCAGGACAAATAATAAAGGGGCAGACATATGGAAGCTGGACAAATAATAAAGGGGCAGACATATGGAAGCTGGACAAATAATAAAGGGGCAGACATATGGAAGCTGGACAAATAATAAAGGGGCAGACATATGGAAGCTGGACAAATAATAAAGGGGCAGACATATGGAAGCTGGACAAATAATAAAGGGGCAGACATATGGAAGCTGGACAAATAATAAAGGGGCAGACATATGGAAGCTGGACAAATAATAAAGGGGCAGACATATGGAGGCTGGATAAATAATAAAGGGGCAAACATATGGAGGATGGACAAATAATAAAGGGACAGGCATATGGAAGCAGGACAAATAATAAAGGGGCAGACATATGGAAGCTGGACAAATAATAAAGGGGCAGACATATGGAAGCTGGACAAATAATAAAGGGGCAGACATATGGAAGCTGGACAAATAATAAAGGGGCAGACATATGGAAGCTGGACAAATAATAAAGGGGCAGACATATGGAAGCTGGACAAATAATAAAGGGGCAGACATATGGAAGCTGGACAAATAATAAAGGGGCAGACATATGGAAGCTGGACAAATAATAAAGGGGCAGACATATGGAGGCTGGATAAATAATAAAGGGGCAAACATATGGAGGATGGACAAATAATAAAGGGACAGGCATATGGAGGCTGGATAAATAATAAAGGGGCAAACATATGGAGGCTGGACAAATAATAAAGGGGTAAACATATGGAGGCTGGGAAGCTGGACAAATAATAAAGGGGCAGACATATGGAAGCTGGACACATAATAAAGGGGCAGACATATGGAAGCTGGACACATAATAAAGGGGCAGACATATGGAAGCTGGACACATAATAAAGGGGCAGACATATGGAAGCTGGACACATAATAAAGGGATTTTTTTTTTTATACACTATGCAGGATACTGCACTCCTCCTAATCAAATAGTATTGCTCCTGGTGCTCATTCAAAAAATAAATGTATGTAGTCCAAAAGGAAGGCACTCATGGAGACTTTTTAGAAGTAGTGAAGAAAGTTGTTCTTGTTTATTAATTAATTTGTTTGTCACCAATACTTAGTACTTATACTATTGTGCCCTGATGAAAATTGTACTTTAACAATTGAAACGTTTGTATTGGCGACGAACGAATGAATTAATAAACAAGAACAACTTTCTTCACTACTTCTAAAAAGTCTCCGTGAGTGCCTTCCTTTTGGACTATATACATTTATTCTTTGAATGAGCACCAGGAGCAATAATATTTGATTAGGAGGAAAAAAACACAAATTATTATTTTTTATTGATAGATATTTTTTGTACTGAAAAACGTCCCTTTAACGTTGGGCCACTGCTGTGGGTTTTCCCCCCAGGCCAAAATTAGCCAGCCAGCCCCTGCCACCGCAATGCTTATTGCTGCGTATCACACTTGTAGTTATAAATAGTCATAAATATAAATAGCTTCAAAATAAAACTAAAAATATAAAGTCCGTGTTCAGGTCTGGATCATGTGCAGTTGTGTGAGCTCACTCGTACTATACATTACCTACATCTTAACATCTTCCCTCACATGCAATTCCCCTATGAACACATCCAGTCATGCAGTGACTTGAGTTTAGGTCTGGATTGTACATGAATTGTGTTTCTTACTGAGGATGCGCAAAATAGCATAGAGCTACAGCATGGGGCATACAATCAGGCCAAGATAGGCCCATAGGGCCTGACCCAGACCTACGCCGATGTGCTGTGCTTACTAAAGCACAGTGTATCGGCATGCACTCCCCCCGACACTCCCCCTGCCCCAGCGTATTTACCCTAGCTTACGCCGGCTGAAGGCTATCCTAACCCTCCCTCCCTTATTAACCTACTTCCCCCCTGCCTACCTACACTAACATTTCCATAGTAACGGCGAGGAAAGTCCCCTCAGCCGTTACTACGGACGCCCGATCCTAGATTGGGCGTTTCCGTAGTTACGACGGCCAACATCTGGCCGGCGCATGTGCAGATAGGCATTTCAGCCGATCTTACGCAGGGCAGCGTAGGTCTGGATCAGGCCCATAATGTCTATTCATAAGTCAAAAAGTCAAAAATAGAAGGAGCATTGTATCTGGTGGGCTACTGGAGAACAACATACAAGCGGCCAGGGTCTAGTATCCAAGAGTCTATTAGTCAGTGGGGACTGAGGTCTTAGACTTGGGGACTTAGATGCCCTTTGCCTAGTGTTCATGTTGCAGACATATTACCATAATGTGGTGGCACAGTTTCTTCCTACTAAATAAAGCCTGACAATTCCATTTAATTTACCAACTATCTCCATGCCGTCTGTCTAGAAACAGGAAGGCAAGTGATTCGTTAAAGGTCTTCTGATTCAAGTCCTTCCCTGGTGGTGGCATCTGTGTGGTTCTCAGTCTCTTCATGGCTTCTCCTGTTTCTTTTGTAGTCTTCAGGGCCGTATGCAGACTACCGGACGGTGTTGAGCGTTTCATCCTACTGCGCATGCGTAGTACATTTTTACGTTATCTACGTATCTTTTCCTTACGTAGATTGCGTAAATGCGATCTGAAAGACTGCATTTATGCAATCTACGCAAGGAAAAAAAACGTAGATAACGAAAAAAAAAAGGACTACACTTGCGCAGTAGGAAAAAACGCTAAACACCGGACGTATATGTCTACCCCTCTCCTCTTATGGTTGTGCTGATGACCTGATGTAAATAGCCATCTTACTGGAAACCGATGGCTGACTCATTAAATATGTCTCCTCTTTGTTTACTGTTCACTGATGTCTGAAGAGGAGAACAAAAACCGGAACATCAGATCTGAGTATTTCTCACATCCACAGAAGACTAAGGAAGATTAATAACTGAATCATCATTAATAGCTCTCTGGCTAGTGGCCATATACTTTCATATACTTTTTACTAGGATTTTTTAAGGGAACTGCTGTGAGTCTAGAGATTCAAATAACTGTTTAGAAGGCCGAAAAGAGAGCAAAGCTTAGAGAGATTACACTCATTTTATATAATTTAGTGAGACCAAGGAAACTACTATGGAGTCTATATCTAATACACCAGGAGATGCATACTACTGTGCTTTTTAGGTTGAAAGGGGTGGTGGGCAGATCCATTTGGTATGCTGGTCATAGGGTGGCTAGCTATGAAAAAATAGACTGTTCCACCCACACCCCACATCAGTTCCTAAGCAGTCCTGATATACACCATGTAGAAATTCACACTGTTCTGGTGTCATTGTTTCTCTCCTATTGTTTCAGCTGCTTCTGACCACTGTCTGAAGCTTCCACTGGTACAAGCTGAATGCAAATTCATCCTCGTCAATGATCAGTACAAAAGGATTCTTACCTGAAGATCCATTTTCTGCCTTTTTACCTTTAGGGAATTTGACAAGCTTATTACTATTTTTGACTTGACTTGACCCCCTAGTCTTTTTTCATTGCAATAAGTTGGCATTTGGCCCAGTAGAATTATTGCCCAGTATAACTGTAAGACATTTTCAGTAGATGTATGATAACCTAACAATCTTTAAGCTTTAAGAAGGGTGGGTTAGGGTTAGGGCTTAAGAGGGAGGTTAGAGTTAAGCTGAGGGACAAGATAGGGTTAGGGTTAGGCAGTAGGAAATGGAGGGTTAGGGTTATCATGCAAGTGCTTATCTGTGGCAGGACACATCTTCATGACTGCAGAAGTCGCAACACCGTTGCGGTAAAAAATGTCGGCATTTTCCGCCTGTCGCTATTCAACTGCCGCAAGATGGTCTGTCGCAAAACAGACCATCATGCTGGCAAACCGCACCCCAGTCGTACTGTGTAGCATTTGTGCAACTTATTCTGTTGAGAATGTTATTTGTCACGGTGAAATATCTATCTAAGATGAAGCATTGTTTCATCTTACCCCCCTGATGGAAGGAGAATTAGAACGCCCTAATTCAGACATAGAGATTGGATCATTAGTCCCAAATAATTATTGTACATTGGTGTAATTGCAAGTTGGAGAGTTTGTCTCTGAGGTCACCCTGAAAATATAATTCACAGATTAGGTAAATTGGTTAATGCTTTCCTT
>WWET01000992.1:159600-177414 GCA_011038615.1 Limnodynastes dumerilii
ACTGCCGGTTATTGCGTGGTTTATGCTCCTTTTGCCTGGTCTCTCATGAATTGCTCTTCTGTGGATTGCTCCAGTCTGGAGCTTCTACTGACTCTTCGGGCCCGATTCATAATTAAGAAGCTGCAGCTTCTTAAGCGCATATCTGGCCGAAATGACCTACTGCGCATGCGTAGTGGGTCATTTATGCCATCTACGTAGCCGATCGGTACGTGGATAGCATAGGTGCGGTCTTTACAGACGCTTGAGGTGGCGTAATGTCGCCTAGGGGCGTTTTTAGGCAGAAGTGGGAAAGGGAGGCTTTAGATTTGCTGGGGAGGGCGGGAGGGAGGCGGGGAGGTGCAATGTCCGAGGTGCAAAGGTGCAAGTCCCATAAGGTACTTAAAAACGCACCTAACTCACTCTTAAGTGTGAATCAGGCCCTTTGTTCCTGTATCCTGCTGATTCTCTGTGTGTTCTGCACTATTTGCTCCTGTTGTCATCTCCCTGTGTCTGGTGTTGCACATTTGCCCAGCTATTTGTATGCAGCCTCATTCATGTTCTCCAGCACCTGCACCCACACCTTTGCCACTTTCCTTTGGTATATTGTGTGATTTGTTATTGTATTCATATATTTTATATATATATATATATTTTTTTTTATTTTTTTTTTAAATAAAGAAACTAATCGTTCTGACTACACCCAGTGATATAGATATTTATTTATTTCTCTTTCATACATATAGATTTTATATATTTTGTATATATATCTGCAGTATATTATATGTGTAGATTTCCTTAGTGGTACAGCGCCTATATCACATTCTGTTTTGCTTTTGGTATATTCTGTGTTTGTATACTTTGCTGTGGTGACTGTGCGGTGTCAGTATTACCATTCTGCTGGCAAGTGCTTAAGTGGTTATTGTGTGTCTGTCTTTTGGATACACTTGTGTATCCTACTGTGTCAGCTCTCACTCTCTGGGCACTCACATCATATCCTCCTGTAATAGCCACCCCACGCTGTGATCTGCTGTAGGTCTGCAGCCAAGCCAGTCCTCACCACAAGGGGCTCTGGTGAAAGCCAAGCCTACAGGTATACTCTGCTTCTGGGTGAGCCATCATAGTATGCTGGGCTACATTAGTATAACCCTTCGTCATCCGCAGCACCCTTACTTTCTCCGGTGGTTGCAGATATGCATCGCGTTCTAGTTTGATTAGCAGCATTTGTAGGCACTTCTCTTAATCGCTTTGTGAAAATATACTTATATAGGGTAAGCTATCTGACATACGCCTCAGAAAAATCCAAACCATTTATTATTATTATTATTATTATTATGAATACACTATGGGCCGTATTCAAAGATCCGTTTTTAAGGCGGACTGCGTGCGTATTTTTAGGGATGGATTAACTGCCCATGCATAGTAACTTTTTCCATGCAAATGACGTAGTACTTACGCATGTACGGACTTGCGAATCGCACTTGGGGACATGCATACGGAGGGGTGTGGTTTTAATCCGGACGGTAGAAGTTACATGACAGTGGGTTGGGGGGAAGCATTTAAATTGGCATTTCAGGGCGCAGTTAGATAAATACGCACATACGTAAGTAACATACGCACGTAATTACACACATAGGGGTAGATCCTGAACAACGTTTGCTTTACGTTTGTTCGCGTAGCGAATTTTCGCGTACGTAAATTCGCTACGCTACCCTTAACACACCCCCTGCACGGACGTATTTTTGGAAAATACGCTACCCAAACCCTACCTTAACTTTTCCAGACGTAACACAATACGTCCGCTAACGGGCGTACAGACTACGCGAACGTACGCAGCTTAGCACGCCCATACTGTACACTTTAAATACCCCCCCCTGCCTACTTCACGTAATTCGCACGTAATCTTCTCTAACGTAATTTTGGCACGCCCACACGTAATTACTTACGTTCGCAATACGTGAAATCGCCTTACGTTAGAAAATACGCTACGCGAATGTGCGTATTTTCTGCGGTGCGCATGCGCAGTACGCTCTAAACTGCGAATTTACGTGTATACCACACGTAAATTCGCAGAAAAACGTACAGCAGGATCTGCCCCATAGAGTTAAGGATGTCCTATGAAGGCGGAAGTCTCCGAAAACCTGTCCGTGTGAGGGGAATGTTATGGGTGTTGCCTTGCTAGGTGCGTGCGTAAAAACGCGCACATAGTAAATACGGATCTGTGAATCCGGCCATATTAGACATTGTAAATTCACAGATTTTTTTGCAGGGTAAAATAAACAAAACGCACAGTCTGAGTAATATAAAGCTGTATATAGTATGCAATATTATGATTTAATTAACTTGATTTTCTAAATTTGTGGACATCGGGATGATGTTATTCTCATTGGCTTATTCTGTCTTGGATAACTATTTGGTTTCCTGTTCTTCATCTGTTTTTAATATGGAATTATATACTACCTTCACTTGCTCTCTTTGTTTATTCCAGACTGAGTCATGTTGTTAAGCGATCACCATATAACTACACATGCCGTTCTGTGGAATGCATTCTCTCTAAAGTCCATTTAAACAAAATGATTTCACTTAGCGTAAAGCTGGGGCTAAAAACATTATCCACTTAATCTATTTGTCCATCTACTTTAGGAGGGTGCTGAACAATAGTCTATTCAGGATGTAGGTTGGGTAATGGAAAAACGTTTCCCCAGGTGAAAGGAAACTTAGTATGTATTTTGATGGAAAACCAAATGCAAAAAAAAAAACCCCCCAGATATAAACTCAGCATATTGTAATATGCCATCAGAGCAGAGCTAGAGCCGTCTGTACAGGTCTGTACAATCTAATGATGTCTAATATTATACAGGTTGTAGCAATCATTGTACCTCCTCAGCGTCTCTACTGCTGTTACCATGTCTGGGAGCAACTATCTTTATGGAAAGATAGATCCAATTATCTTAATAATTCCAACTAGTCAGCGTTTATTGATGGCTCTCTAAGGATTGTGATGAGATAATGCAGAGTAAGGTATTTTTTCATACATTGATACATCTTTGGAACAGAACAATGGAATTTAGGAATAAATTCACAAAGCACAAACCCCAAACTTTAATCAGATGACGACTATGCACTTTCAACATCAACCTGATGGCTCCACACAACGTAGATGCTAATTTTTGGGCTACTATTAGCGATCTGGGGGGTAGAGCTATATCCTGTAAATAAATATAGCTAAATAACTGCTGCCAACCTTGTAATTTGTATATAGTACAAATCCCATTTTTTATACTTAATATGGAATCCAAACAGAAGTCTTGTGGTCACTATATTCCAGAGATGTGACTACTGTCTCATATAAGCTTTGATCTTTGGTGGATAGTATAAGTACAAACCCCAATCTAGAGGCTATGGGGTAGATCTAGATCTACGTGTCTAATATGTTTCATAGCGTAGCATATTTACGCTGGCGTACCTTCTAAGCACTCCCACTGACGTACGTATAGCACTCGCGTACTTACACAGCTAAGCGCGCCCATACTGTACGATTTAAATGCCTCACCCCGCCTCCGAACCGTAATTACGGGTGTATGGCTGGCACGCCCCTCCGTGCGTTGTTACGTTGTTGATACATGACTGGGCCATACGCTCTTAGTTACGTGCTGTAACATTTGCCTCGCGCATGCGCAGTAAGTACTAATGAGCGATTTTACGCTAGCGGCTAGTGTAAAATCACTCGTGTACATAGGTCTGGACGGGTTTATATGGCAATACAGGCTCTAATATCTAGAGGCAGCCAATAAGAATTAGAATAGAAAACGTGACATATTGAATAGGCTGAGTAGTTTCTTTTGTAGAATAACCTTGGGTGAGAATGAGGCTAACAACACTGATAAAGTTTCTAAATAAAGGGCTGGATCCACACTTAATAATTTCATGCGACTTGCGTAATTCGGGCTGCACAAGCACACTGCCTATGCGCGCAACATATGTAATGCATCACAACTCTGAACGTAAGGAATTGGTTTCCATGCGTGCAGAGTTTCATGCATCGTGGCATGACAACACTCCATACATGCAAGTATATGCAGTGTGGGTGGGGGGAGGCATTTAAGATGAATTGTATAGGCTGGGTACTTCTGTATGACTAGACATTCCATACACACAACGATACATGTAGAAAACGTAAGGTAACTCTGAATGGGAACCAAAGAATCTGTGGTAGAAAGACCAGAACAAGCCACAAACAAGATTGCCTCTGTATGGTGCTGTGGATACCGTGTGACTCCTTCTAAATAAATAAATGATAATGATAATAATAATAATAACAATAATAATGAATTGTATTCTACTCTTTATTATTGGTTATCTACTACGGATCCTTGTGTGCCAGTCAATTAATGGTCCACTGGTATTTTTTGATTAAGGCTCATCTCTCTCATTGCTCATGTCTTAAATATATTGGACCGGATTCACAGATCCCTTTTTTAAAAGTACGCAATTATACGCACGCACGTAGCAAGGCCACACCCACGACACTCCCCTTTCCCGGCCGTGCAATCGTAGACTTACACCTCCATAGACCACTCTGATCTTTAAGTGTGTACTTACGTGTGTCTATGTCTTCCGTGTGTGCGATTCTTTATAGTCGCGTCCTCAAGCGTCCATTTAAATGCCTCCCCCCCACCCACTCTCATGTAAGTTACATATTTCTACCTTGCCCATCCATATGTATGTCCCCAAGTGCGATTCACATGTCTGAGCCTAAAGCACTTATGAGCGTATATTCAATGTAAATTAAGTTACTACGCATGCGCAGTTAAAACCTAAAAATACGCACGCGACTCCATGTGAAAACGGATCTGTGAATACGGTCCATTATTATTTTTGGGGGGGAATAAAGCAATTGGGAAAGAAGCAAACCACATTTATAAAAAACAAACAAAAAAACTGTTAATTCATATAAGAAGTTAATTCATGGGGCCTTGAGAACACAATCCCTCAAATTTTGGCAACTCTTTCTTGCCTTGAGGGTGATTCTTTGCTGACTCTCCCAGAATGTCCGGGAGACTCCAGAAATTCAGCTAGTTCTCCCGGTATCCTGGGAGAGCCAGCAAATCTCCTGCAAGGAACTTGAGGCTTGTGGTTCCATGAATCCACGGTCCACGGTCTCAAGTCCTGCCCTTCTGCCTGGCAACACTAGTATATGTAGTATTAGAATACGCGCCCCCATCAATATTAAACCCCAAAACGAGTAATTATAAGTCAAGGGGCAGGGCTTAATAACACAATTTGCATAAATCACGTTGTTAAGCTCCACCCCCTGCACGCATGTATGGCAACCCTGTTGAAAGCTCAGGAGTAGAGAATTTTGTACCTAAGGAAATGGGTCATGTCTGCAATAACCTCACCTTGAAAAGCCGGGTTTGGGTGAGGAACATGGCTGCATGTAGAATACAAAGCTAATAAAGTTTGCGGCTTCCGATTGGTTGGCTGCATCCTTTCAGGCACCATTTTAAAATGAAAGCATAAGCAGATCTTCTATGTCTAAACGGGAGAACTATATATGTTTTTTTTATTCTGCCACTATCAATTTTCTACAGTTAAAATAAAATATTTCCTTACATGCATGTTTTCAGTAATATGAAAATAGGGTATATTTGCATAGCTCACTCCATGCTGACTGATAAACATTCCTCAGATTGTTCTCTCCTCTTTACTGGTATTTAAACTTTAGCCTTATGCCACCCAGAAGAGTTGTCTTTCTAACCCCTTTATGAGGTTTTTACAGTGCTAACAATTACATCATTCTTTATCTGCAGAGTGCAGACCCTTTGAAGATGCCACAACTCTCAGATCTTAAATCTTTACAGGTTTTATTGCATGAGCAAAACACAAGTAAATATGTCGGAATTTTCACTTAGCTTAAAATCAAGTAAAAGCTAATAATTCAGAACAGTCAGTATTTTTTGTTCCCAAACTATAGGCAACTTTTAAAAGTATTAATATTAAAATAACAATGGGCCAGATGCAGAGCTACGACCGCTATTGTATTTATGCTAGCTGGAGTCCTAAAAACGTTGTTTTGCATGTTCGGCGCATGTGTCTGGCAGAATTTACGACCCAAAACTCTGAATGTACTTACAAGCCTACGATCAACAGTGTAACTACGGACGAAGGGGTGTGCCAGACATACGACACCCCAGTAATTACGATTCGAAGGTGGGGTGAGGCATTTAAATCGTATGCTTAAGCGAGTAAGTATGTGCAGCCATTATGGCCGACAGAAGTTACGCTTAGAAAATTTAAGGTAGTGTTTGGAAAGCGTAAAATGGTAAAAATACGTACGACCGAGGGGAGTGCCTAGGAGAGTGCATAGTAATTACAAAAGCGTAAATACGCTACGTGTTGAAACATAAAGGGAACGTAAGTCTGGATCCAGCACAATGTTACGCTCAATGGGCTTTATCCAGACCTAATTAAGTGCTTGAACTTAGTTACACCTGGGCTAAACCATGTTGATTGCAGGGGGAGTCAAGTTAATTGTATTCTTTGCATGCAGGGATATATCTTTGAATTGCTTACTGCACACAGATACTGACCAGCTTTACTATCACACTGTTATTTAGACTTGGGATAGGAAACATCACCTCTCAACTCTAATACTGTTTGCAACAGATGAAATATGACTCCCCTGCAATCAACATGGTTTAGCCCAGGAGTAACTAAGTTCAAGCACTTAACTAGGTCTGGATCCAGCCCAATAACATTAAGGGAAAAGTATTGATTGGCAGATACAGTCAGGGCCGCCACGAGGAGTTTTGGGGCCCGGGTTCTCTGCCGTCTGATTCACAGATGGCCGTTGTGAAAGGAAGTCCTTCCCTGTTGGGCAGCTTGCTACAGCTCTCCAACAGCAAGATTCGGTGGTAATAGACCGTCAATACCAGCTGCTGGAAAAATAAGGCGAATATCGATAGGGCCGCCCTCTCTCTCCTGGCCCGGGACAAAAGTCCCAGCAGACCTCACTGATGGTGGCCCTGCATCCATTTGTAGTACCCTTAATAGTAAAGATGGAGTTTATTCAATAAATTGCAAATCTGCCTCCTTGGAAAGGCACACAGCTGACTTCAGTATAAGCCTCAGTCTATAATGCCCACCATACGTACAACTGGTAGAGTAACTCTTTATAACAAATGATACAATAGATAGACAGGAGGATGAGAGGAACAGCACAAGCAGTACCTGAATTACAAAACTACAATCATATAGGTCCTGCAAATCTGTCCAAATTTAATAGACATATCCATCAACTGGAGTCACTTTCTGGTGGGGGCAAGTTATTTAAAATCTCATCTGAACATGACTATAATAGTTTTTTGTTATGTTGATATAGCCTTGCGTTTAGTAATACTTTCTTTACAACAGTGGTAGTCAAACTGGTCCCTAACGACCACTAGAGGTGGTGAGCCGTGGGGGTTTGGCGGCCCTGATAGCAGTTATGACTGGTAGTAGCTGATGATGTCATTTGTGGAGGGGGAGGGCCATGCTGATCACTGCATTCAGCGGTAGAAAAGCGGACATTGTATAGTCCACAAGGAGGTTAGACTAGTGCTTGTGGCTCTTTTGTATATGGAAATTTTATGACCTGGACATTGTAAAGTCAGTTTCTAAACAATGTCCGGGTAATAAAGTTTCCATATACAAAAGATCCACAAGCACTATTATTCGCATACACAGTGCCAGAACCGCTGCTTGCAGGCCCTAAGTTTGCGTTGCTATTGCAGCAGCAGAGTGAAGCTGACATGAAGTGAAAGTTGGGGTGCATAGGATAGATACAGGGGGAGATAAGGGGGTTATGAAGGATAGATACAGGGGGGAGATAAGGGGGTTATGTAGGATAGATACATGGGGAGAAAAGTGATATATAGGATACAGGGGGAGAAATGAGTGATTGTATAGGATAGATACAGGGGTAGAAAAGAGAGTTTTATGGGATACAGGGGGATTATTATTTTAGTATGTGTTAATGTGTGTGTGGGCAGTTGGTGCTAAAAGTATGGAATAGCTGTATTAAATTGGAATTAGATGGACTATTGATTTGGGTAGAGTCAGGTGGCACTGATAGCAGGAGGGGGAGTCAGCTGATGTAAACAAACCATAAGAGGACAGGCAGCTCCTGTCCTTGGCACCCCCCATGGTAATGGAAAATGCACGGGCATTAACCCCCATCACATTGCACACCACAAAGGCAGACCAGGACCAGTCACAGGACATGACTTCCTCATTTCACTTGAGGTATCTTCTTCCCCTAGCACAAAATGTTGACAACACTACAGCCAACCTATGCCCTGTCTGCAAAGAAAAATGAACATGTTCGCAAACAACACTTTAATTAAGGAAGGTAGTGAGAGAAAATCAAAAGATAAAGAGAAGAAGCTTTCCAGCCAGGCACCTTATATGCCTTTTAAGCCCCCACTCGTAATCCCAACACTCCTTAGACCTACCCTGGCTATACTATTTAACCCTAAAGGGCCTGATGCCAGAGACACACAGCTGAGTGTTTATAAGCAGACAGAAACATACTATAGAGGTATTGTTCAGTGCTAACCTACAAGAACAAACAGCCCAGCAGAAGTATAGCTCAGTGTAGAAAGGTGCTGTAGAACTTTATCATAATGGCCCAGATCCAGAACAACGCTTGTGAGCGAATTTACGCGTGGCGGAGACCTAAAATCGCCTTTTGGTAAGTACTGCGCATGCACACCATAGAAAATACGCACATTAACGTAGCGTAATTGTGAACGTATGGGCCATTCACGTATGTGTCACATAAATACTTACGTGTGGGCGTGCCAATTTTACGTGAGTTTAAAATACATCTGAAATACGTTAAGTAGGCGGGGGTTTGTATTTAAAGTGTACAGTATGGGCGTGCTTAGCTGCGTAAATTCGTGTTGCCCATACGCACGTGTGCGTATCACTGCGGTTACATTGGCAAAAGTTAAGGTAGGGTTTGGAAAGCGTATCTTGACAAAATACATTTGTTCAAGGGGTGTGCCTAGGGGAGTGTATAGAATATACGCACACGAAAATACGCTACGCGAATAAACAAACGTAGTTCTGGATCTACCCCAATGTAACAATTAGTAGTCCCAGGAAAAGTATGGAAGGAAAACTTCACATGGTTGATTCCTGGACCCATGGTGCCACAACAGAATTAAACACACAATTCAAATAGACACTTTTAATTGGGTCTAAAATATTTATTGACTATTTAAAATTAATTTTATTTTATTTAATGATTTATATTTAACTTTAACTACCTAATATTGATGGTGGCCAAATAAAGCAGAGACATTGCTTTACATAATACTCAACAATATAATATAAACATTAGGCTGGATCCAGACTTAAGTAAGTGCTTGAAATGAGTTACTCCTGGGCTAAACCATGTTGATTGCAGGGGGAGTCAAGTTAATTGTATTCTTTGCATGTTGGAATATATCTTTGAATTGCTTACTGCACACAGATAGTGACCAGCTTTACTATCACACTGTTATTTAGACTTGGGATAGGAAACGCCACCTCTCAACTCTAATACTGTTTGCAACAAATTAAATATGACTCCCCCTGAAATCAACATGGTTATGCCCAATAGTAACTTTTCTTTCCCTTTTTCAGTCTCTGAATCTGGTCCATAGTATGGTCACCAGCTTTAAATAAAAATAAAAAAATGGTTACTGTATGGCCAATTATAAAAAACACTTAAACATAAAACATTTAAAAAAGCCAATATGTTGCCTACAAGCAATTATTACAATGCGAAAATGTTCTTTAGTGTTTTTCACATTTGTTTAAACGTCGTTTCACTTAAAAAACTAAATTCACATAAAATAAAACACTTGTACTATGAGCAAAGGCTGGTTGGTCATTAGGATCTAGTAAACCTACAATTACACACTCAAAACAATTATATAACCTACAGCGTTATTCATACAAATAACATTAGATTCCTAGGAAATCAAAGGAAAAGAGAGGAAGCCCCTCCTATATTACGAAACCTACCAGACCCCTCCTCTCAAATTCACATAGCCAACCAGAGGATACCGGTAAGTGGCACAGCAACTGATTGTGCATCAAATCAGTGGTCGAAGTGGACATTTAGAAGTGGCGGTATGAAAATATAGAAATAATAGAAGCGAATGGAGATTTATAGCTTTCAATTGAATCTGTGGGAGAAGTGACGGTATGGCATACCCCCGTATACCCCTCACTTCGAGCCCTGCATCAAATGCAATGAATACAGAACGAGACAGATCTAAAGTGTTTAGTATATGAATATGTATAATATACAAAAATACATTTATGTGAATGCAGATTTATTCGTAGTCCAATTGATTCTCTTTATTCAAGAGGAAATCTATATACTTTGGTTGTTATTATTGTATCTAAATTATATAATTGGAAGTAACGGACCTAACTCTGAGGCTAGAGAGTATCACGTTTTTAAACTAGTTTTTGATGGACGGACCAGTCACACAGAGCTCAAATAGATCTTATGCCACATCCTATGGTGTAAGCACTGAGACTATCAGTGAGAATTAGGCAATTCCAGGTGGCTATGTTTCCCCATATAACCTCATATTGACGTAGACTCAAGTCATTGCTTTTAATGGGTCTTCTAAATTGAATTCTGTTCAGAATCATGAATTATATGTGTATCCTGGCATCTTTTAGCTCTGTGCTTCACATACAACTGACCTGATAAACGAAATTTAAAGTAACAGGTTAACATGTAGGTAACAAAATCAGAGTCGGCCTGGAGCAGTAATGATCACATTTTTTGGGGATAGGGCCCCTTCTGCTGCTGTGGGTCCTATAAAAATACGCTGGACGGCTTTGGCTGTAGTTAGACCCTTGCAATTCATCTAAAAAAAAATGTAGCCAAAAGCAAAGAAGGTTAAATCAAAACTGACTAGACCTTGGCGTGTGCTGTAATCTTCTCTGTACAGGTTCTCTTTGAAATATAGAATTTAGAAAAAAAAACTCTGTATTTAATATTTATTATTAATAATCTCTTATTAAAAGTTAGCCAAACCGCAGATGCTAGTAAGCAACATTCCAGGTTTCATCTTTACATTTTCAATCTTTGTTCAGCTTATGGTATAACTTTATATATTTTATTTCTTTATTAGTTATAATATGGTATAAATTTATTCGTTTTATGGCATATCCATATTAGTTATCGTATGATACCGTTATTAGTTTTACTGCATATCATTATAAGTTTATGGCATATTATTATTAGGTTTATGACATAACGTACCGGTAATTAGAATCCGCAATCCAACAAAAAACAAACAAACCAACCAATTAATTTAATATATAAGATATAGCCACTGCACATAAAATTAAAATTTAGTTATTTTATGTAAATTTAGAAATTTATTAAAATTAGGCCTTACTCATTTTTTCCTCTTTCTTTCTTTCTTTCTTTCTTTCTTTCTTTCTTTCTTTCTTTCTTTCTTTCTTTCTTTCTTTCTTTCTTTCTTTTTCTTTCTTTCTTTTTCTTTCTTTCTTTCTTTAATTCTTTATTAATTTCTCAGTAAATATTTTAGGTATTTAAAATTTTAATAAAAAGATTGTTTTTTGCATTCCTAGATCTGCATTAATTTTTAACACACAAAATTGACCTGTCCTTAGAGAACAACTTTGCAAGAACTTTACTCTCCTGTGTCCCCACTGTGCCCAAAATGAAATACCATTTGAATTTCATTTGTCTCTGGGGTGGTGACACATTTTTTATATATTGATGACACCAGGAATTTACAATGAATGCACATTCTATTGAGCTGTACATGTCAGCAAAATTGAGACAGAATTCTGAAAGTCAATAACTATCTTAAATGGCTCCCAAGCAAAGCATTGAATCCAGGTTATAAAAGTAACTACATCCAACCTTACATTAAATTCTTACACATTGCCCACTTATGTTCCTGTTTCTCCCTACCCTTATAGCTCAGTAGAGTTTATACCACACTGCAACATATCCTTACAAAATATACACTGTATGTGGCTATAATTTAACCTTAATGGATCCATAGTAAAATGCTGAATGTTTGAAGAATTTTATATTACATAATATTCAAAATAATTCACCCTGCATTAAATGGGCTGTCCATAAACCAAGGTCTGAGTAAAAAGATAAGGCTAGCTCCAGAATTTAAGTCTACAGATGGAAGTGTCATTGGACCAGATCCCATCTTACTAAAAATTCCCATTTTCCTCTCTTTGTAAGTGGAAAATGGGAATTTTTAGTAAGATGGTATCTGGTCTTATGTACTACCCAGACTTATGTACTACCCAGACTTTAACGCAGTCCCTATTTTAAGTATGCGTTAGAAAATTTAAGGTAGGCTCCACTGATCATAAGTGGTCTCCCGTCACATTCAAGGAACGCTGGAAACAGCGGGGATCTGGCTTCGGATCTTCGCTGAAGCTGTGTTCAGAGAAGCTGCAGCAAGTGCAGCGTTCAGAATCCGGTCCATTGCTCTTCAGTCTAGATGGGTTGAAATGAATTCAAATTGGTTAAGCTGGGTGAGTGCACACGCATAGTATAAAAACTGGCCGCATATTGATTATATCCCACAGCCAGCAGTTGGAGAAACATGAATCCAGCCTACAGTTCCGGTTGCATTCCCTGGTCAGAAACGTTGATTTCCGATTTTACAGAATGGGTAAAGGTTAGGGTTAGAATTAGAGGAAGGAGTGGGGGACTTTTTTCTTACCCTTCAGAGCACCGAAAGCTTGGTGCTCCGTGGATCGATTGCTATGCTTCATCCAGGCATATGCAATTGAAATCCCAGCCAGTACGAAACTGGCTAGGAGGAAACAGCCTTATCGAAATAGGGGCATTCTAAGCGGGGACCCAGACCCCCACAGTTCCTATAACAAAAGGGATGATGGAGTTAAATAAATCCAGTGATGTAAATGCTTTAAAAGGTTCACTCAATCTTTTATTGCACATTTTGCACAAGTTAATCTTTAAAATGAATGTTTCCTGTCTTGAAAATAAAGTACAAATTTAAGCAAAATGAGTTTTTTGGTGAGCGCATTTTCCTGGACGTGATTTCTTATTCTGTTTTCATACTGACATGATGATCTTCCTCTGGGAATCCCGGAGACAGTGTCTAGGATTAGCACAGGAATGTTTCTTGCTAGGGATGAATTCGCTGGACCATCTTCGTGTTTCACAGCTCTCAGCATTTTCCTTCAATATGAACTGAATTCAAGTGAAGTAAAAGATTACATTTCCGCCATCTCTACCAGGGCAGATGGGCAGAGCTAGCACTAAGGGTGGAGATGGGCCGCTGCCTGATATAAGCTGTCGGTCTCCGACAGCCAGCTTACAGTGCCGAGGGGGCAGCTGCTAAAGGCTTCCTTCTCTTCTGGGCTCGTAGCAGTCGTGCTCCTTGCACCTCCTGTAGTTACACCCCTACACCTACTTTTACCATGGATCATCCAACGCTTAAATGCTGAGATGTCAGCTTTGGCTGGCAAATTAGGCAACATTCATTTACTTTTCTATGTTATGGTCAGCAATGTATAAAGAATATGGCAATCTGGCAATCAGGCCAATGCACAGTACCTTGGAGACAATGCTAAGGTTATTTGATCAATTCCAGTATGTATGGGACAATATAAGGTCCAGGGGCAGAAGCAGAATGACCCAGGTCCCATAACAAGGGTAAGGGGTGCAAGCCTGGATGAGGAAGGCTCACGCCATGTGCCCCCTATCTGACACATGATCAGTACAGCCGCAGGCAGCCAGACAACTGTCAGCTTATTCAATCTATGAGTGCTGAGCACTATTTATAAATACATTACCAGCAGCTGACAGCTTAGTCCCCCCTCCTGCTGGCAGAGGACAGCGCTAACCTGTCAGCGCTCAGCATTCATAGAGTAGAGTACTGGGCAGTTTACCTCTGTGGGTGCAGAGTGAGCTGATGCCATAGGTCCATATGTCCTCCGCTACCATAGCAGCCACAGCCCCTGTACCCACAGTAGTTATGACTCTGATAAGGCATACTTATAGTTTAAACTTATGTGATGTATTATATGAGTTGTTTCTTTCTCTGTTTATCCTTTGGCACTTGTAGTGCAAGTATAGGCAACCTTTTATAATGTCCCAGCATGCTCCAATAGCATAGCTGATATCCTGCATAGCATGATGGATATTGCAGTTTCACAATACCTGGAGAACTGCTGGTTACCTTTTTCCTCCCATCCTGCGCCCATCCTGGTAGGATCAGTACATCTACTGCTTTTGTATCACTGGTTGTTTTTGATCAAATCCTATAGCATAGTTTTTATCCTATACCATAGTTTTTTTCCTATACCATAATTTATATCCTATACCGTTGCAGACTCTGTGAAACTCACGAAATTCAGATATTTTTAAGAATCCCGGGAGAGAAGTCATATCTCCCAGATCTGTGCTTCAGGTCATGATGTAATGTAAATCACTTCCTTGAGTGTTAGAGAAGCGGAGGGTTAAAAAAATTAGCCCCAGCAAAAGTAAACTCCCTGCGTGTGGTGAGGGTGTGTCAACCACCTTCTGGTCTGTTTCATTGGTCCAGTGGGAGTGGGAGGATCTGGGCTTCTGTGTTCAATAAAAACCAGCTCAGATCCTTAGCCTGCCTCTTTTATCCTGCTGGATTCACCGTCCCTCCCGTCCTTAAAGTGTTTGATCATCGTTGGGTTAGTCAAGGGGTTTAAGGGGTAGGTCTTTTAGTGTCTAGCGGAAAGCAGGTTGTTTCTTTAGTTGCTTAGTCGTTTATTTGCTTAACTTATGGTCGTTATAGGTTTTGACTGTTTGGCATTTCTCAGGGTTACAAGAGGTAATCCTCTTTGATTGGATTTGTTCATCTCGCTGTTGTTTGTTATCCGAGGTTGTGGACACGTCTATATGGACGGTTCCGCGTGGTGCTAAAATGAAGCACTGTACCGAGGGTTTTGTTTGTTTTGATTTGATGTCAGTTGTGGATAATGTTAGTCAAATGAAGTACTTAAATGTTTACAATGTATGTTATGTTATGATTATTTTATTTACATATGCTGATTGTAATCACGTGCATAACCTGCTTTCTTGGCCCCCATCAAAATTTATTGGCTTAACCAATTTCCTTAATTAACTTAATAAAATGTAATAGTTCCCAACACGTTCTCGGTGTGTTTATTATAGAGTTAAGCTATAGGTTAAGTTTCTCCTGAGTGTCACGAGAAGGTCACCCCTATCACGCGTGGGACGTTTACTAAGAATGCAGAAGGCCTGATTACATCAAGTCCCTTCCCTTCCTTAGTAAACATATGAACAACAGTTTTGATTAAGCAGGGGTGGGGCTTCAGACATAATTTACATAAATCGTGCCATCAAGCCCTTCCCCCATACTGCAGTCTCTTATTTCTCTCAGAAGGGATAAACAAGAAGTCGGTAATTATGACCTATTCCAGGCCTCTTCAACCTGCAGCTGTGAAACTACGAGTCCCAGCATGCTTTGCTATGTGTCAGCTATGTCTTTGTAGTCAAAGCATGCTGGGAGTTGTATGGCCAACATTATGGGTCAAATATATTAAATTATGGAGTAAGCTTCAATTATGCTTTAAGCTTAACCCATAGTTCCTTACACAGTGTTGGTTATTCTTCCTTTTTCTCTGCTCTCCATAGTGACTTGTGAGGAAATAGTTAGTATTCGCAGCTGTACTGTAAAACTCTCCAGCACTACAAAGTCTTATTATAAATAAACGATAATGATGAATGATATACTTTTTAGTAACACCTCATTTTCAGCAGGGTGAAACCAGGCACGTCACATCCCATTTTGGAGCAGTTTGAGTTATATTTATTGGTTTTCTAGTATTTTTGTGGACGACTTTTCTGAAAACTTAATAAATTATTACTCAAAAAAAATCATTGTGAAAGAGCCTGTGCGTGCAGCCAGGGGTATTTAAAAATACGGGGCCAGATCCGGAATGAAGAAAAAAAAAGAGATGACTTATGTACACTACGTATGTAAACCAGCTCTGAATAACTGCACGGTACCTTTACTGCCGCAACGGACTGCGGACACACAATGCTGCCTTCCGTTCAGAAATCAGCTTACGCAATCAGGGCAGGACTATCCCTCATAGGTACACATGGGTGGTGTTAGGCATTCAAACCGTACAGTAGGAGCTGGGTTTTGGGTAATCGTTGGCAAGGAGATGTCTTCGGAATAGCTAAGGTTGCCCTGGTCACGGATTCACTCTCCGCACATAGGAGAGGAGGGGACATGCCCTGCTCTCCTATGTGTGGTAATGGGAATCAGAAATTACGTACATTATCTTGCGTTCCGAGGCTACATACGCAATTATTTTGTAAATCTGGATCCCAACTATTCTGCTTAACTTAATACCTATTCATTTATAGTTTATGATAATGATATGAGTTTCATTGATCTTCACATGTTGCCAAAAACAGTAACTTAATATTCTATTTAAACAAATAACAAACCTTGAAGCATCATTTACCAATTAGGAGGATTTGAGCCACAGTTGAGTTTGTTCACAGTGACATGGGAAATTCAGCAATTTTACCACACAGCAAGTGCCCAGAAATCAAGTGGGCATAAATGCAGTGATGTACACAATCTAAGCTCACAGAACCTTGCAAGCAGAGGGGTGGTGAGTGGGAGTTTAGGGTTGAAACTGCTTTATATTAAAGAATTTGCACCTACACCATTTCTAGAAGTACTGATGATGACAATACTAATGATTACAAGGTGTCCATGCACCACTTGCTGCAGAGACCTTCTAAAAGGTGCATATGGTTATCAATATACCCATCTATCCATCACATATACACAGGGTCGTCCTTAGGAGTGGGTGGGGCTGTCTTCTCTGGAGCATGCAATGACTGCAGCTGTTTGCACTGAGCGCTGTTTATAAAGTTGTTCAGAGGACAGCCGCCAGTTTCATTAACAACGTCGCGGCACGCTACTAATATACTGTAGTAGACGACCGCAGCACTGTAAATGAAGCTAGCAGGTGGCTCCCCAGGCCGTGGGGCCCTGGTTTAAATGCACTAGGCACAGTCAGGGTCGGACTGGCCTAGGGCAGTTCTGGCAAATGCCAGATGGGCTGCTGGGGTGCTGGCCCGGTACACAGAGCTGCTGCAGAACGGAGGAAGTCACCATCAGCAGTAGATTTACTGCTTCAGCTAAAGCAGCTCCGCATAGATGAATCTTTCCCCTAGTGCCAGAAAATCAGCCAATGAGGTAGTAGCAGATGTCATTATGCTACTCCCTCATTGGCTGATTTTCTGGCACTACGGGAAAGATTTGTCAATGCGGAGCTGCTTTGGCTTCTGCTGCTAAGATCCACCCACACTTCCTGTCCCTCCTTTCATATCGGCTCATATCTGTTGAAAAGTAAAAGTAAGGGTGCGTGTGTATATAAGTAAGTGTAAAAGTAAGTGTGTGTGTATATGTGTGTATATAAGTAAGTGTAAAAGTAAGTGTGTGTGTATATGTGTGTGTATAAGTAAGTGTAAAAGTAAGTGTGTGTGTATATGTGTGCGTGTGTGTTTAAGTAAGTGTAAAAGTAAGTGGGTGTGTGTATGTGTGCGTGTGTGTTTAAGTAAGTGTAAAAGTAAGTGTGTGTGTGTATGTGTGCGTGTGTGTTTAAGTAAGTGTAAAAGTAAGTGTGTGTGTGTATGTGTGCGTGTGTGTTTAAGTAAGTGTAAAAGTAAGTGTGTGTGTGTATGTGTGCGTGTGTGTTTAAGTAAGTGTAAAAGTAAGTGTGTGTGTG
>WWET01000992.1:184039-202950 GCA_011038615.1 Limnodynastes dumerilii
ACACTCCCCTTGCCTTGGCACATGAATGTACGTATTTTGTCCGAGATCCGCTTTCCAAACCCTACCTTAACTTTTGCCCATGTAACCGATGTCATCCGCTCACGTACGTATGGGCAACATGTATTTACGCAGCTGAGCGCGCCCATACTGTACACATTAAATACAACTCCTGCTTACATAGCGTATTTCAGACGTATTTTTGTCTCACGTAAAATTGGCACGCCCACACATAAGGATATACGTGACACATAGGTGAATGGCCCATACGTTCACATTTACGCTACGTTACGGAGCGTATTTTCTAAGGAGCGCAGTACTTACTAAAACGCGATTTTACGTGTCCGCCACAAATTCACTCACAAGCGTTGTTCTGGATCTGGCCCAATGTCTAGACAACCTTAGTTGTGGTGCTGGATACACACATGCGTCTAACAATAGGTGGCGCTAGGTTTGCGGCTGCTCTGGGGTGCTCAGCACTCATACATGGAGCGCTGAGCACTGTTTTAAGCTGTTAATTTCTGACAGCTTCTTTCACGCATATAGGCCCGTTTGACCCTGCCCCCAGTACCACATGGCTCTGCCCAGCCCCTCCCATACAGATTTGGGCCCCAACTCCTTGCCAACCAAACTGTTGCGTTCCGCCCCTGTATATACACATAAAATAGTCGTTCTGAACTTTTTAAATTTGTTTTACAACTGTTTGTTTTCTTCCTGAGAGAAAGCAGCCTGGAGTCAATCTAATTTTCTATAACTTATTCACAATCTCATTCCTTTCTCTCTCTCTATCAATCAAGCTCACTAAGCTCCCACTCAGCTGTCTCTCCTGTTTATGCCTATCAATCTTTCTTCTTCACCCCATCCAAATGTGTTTGACGACCCCCCTCCTCCACCTTACTCTCCCCTTTCTCCAGAGCCCTCTGTCACCAGTGGGTGATTTATACTCATTTCTCTCTCAGCATCCCCACTCTTACTGCCTCTCCCTCACCCCCTGTTTATCTGCTGCCTGATTTATATGTCCCTCACACACACTTCCTCTGCTGCTTTCCTCTGTCCCTCACTGTCTCATCCTCCTTCCCTTTCTCTCTATATATCTGTCATTCATAAAGTTACCTCTCCCTCTTTATTCCACTTTTGTCTTTCTATTAAACATGCTTCCTCTTCCTCATCTTGCATTATGTGCTTACAGGTCTGCTGTATGATGTCAAAGTTCTGTGAATAAAACACATCCTTAATGGTGCTTCCTAGTAATCTGTTTGCTAGTTCTAGATAGAGAATAGCTGAATCTGAGCTATTCATGCGGGTGACTACTTCTGTTGCTTGTATGGAGATGCAATAGCTCACCCCTTCCTTAAAACATACACACCTATCTCACAAAAAATAGGGATGGCGTGGAAATTTGGGTACTACGCATTAAGGTTAGCTGGACCTCACTGTATTGCACTAGCAGTTAGAAATTGCCACCTTTTTGGAAGTCTTGATTCACTTCATATATCTCAGCTGAAAAGTATCGGTGTGGATTTTAACAATCCATGCCGATACTCTATATAATGCCATCTAAAATGGCGTTCTGGCAAGTATCCCTGCAGTCTCCCCATATATCCCTCTTTTCCTCCCCATAATAGCTGTTTTTAGAGGGAGGAAAGGGGGATATGTATAGTGAAACCGCAGGAATACAGCGCGTGTGCATATTAATAAAAAAATAAACAAAAATTAAAATTTATGTTTTTTAAATATTAAAAAGAAAATAAATAAATGAAGAATTTGAATATTTAAATAAAAAGTAAAATAAAAAATGACTCATCTGTTCTGCGGTCCGCGTCTCTCCGTCCCAGAAGTTAAGTCCCGGCGCATGCGCACTATGTTTAACTTTTGGGACTTGAAAATTTTCGAGGTGCAGTGAGCCTCGCTTTGCTAATTACTGTTCGGGGGAATAATTTATAGTAAATAGAGCCCTTAATGTCACAATTCTAAAGTCTTCCCAAGAGCCAGGACCTGTGTAGTTAGGTTGACGTGGGCCCTAGTGTGCTAAGCAAGGGTGCCAGCAAGTCTCTGGATACAGAGGGTGAACTGCGCCCCCTCCAGTTTTGGCATACACAGCGTGATCGCCAGTCTGAGCATTTTATTATTCTTTTATTTGTATTATTATATTTATGTATATTTTTCACACTTGCTTTTTGTTTTTTTTTACAGACAATACTCATACGAAGCATAAGCACCATTTTTGATTATACACTGTTACTTATAGCCCATGGATAGTAAGAAGAGCCCTAGCGATAATGGCACTAGGGATGGTTGTTTACAGGAGGGGATGGACCTCACTGTTTGTTGCCAGTCCAACAACCCTGGGTTAACCAGCCCTGGTGTCATCTGGCCTGGGGCTGTGTGAAATTATATTGGGGAGACCCCATGCTGTGGATATCCCTCTATGGTAGTAAAATCGAGGGGACCCCACGCTGCTTGTCACCCTGAATTTCCAGGCTTGTACAAAGCTGGTGCTGGCACAATAACAGTGCATACCGGTTTTTTAATTGCCTGTACTGGCTAAAAGGGCTCTTGTACCGGATTCTGACCCAGAAGTTCCCTCTCCCCCCTATACTCATCTTCCAGTCCTGCAGCATATGGGGCCGTATTCAGAGATCCGTTTTTGATGAAAGTTCCGTGCGTAAGATCGGATCAACTGCACATGCGTAGTAACTTTTATACGCCGCCAACGTAGAGGATAAGCGCGGAAATGTCTAAGGGACGGACTTGTGAATCGGGCGTGGAAAAATCCGCACCTAAGTCTGAAGGAAATATACGGAATATATACGAAGCATTTGCATAGAAATGGGCGGGGGGAGGCATTTAGATGATGGAAAGTGGGCGCGCTTACAGATATAGGGCCGCAAATATACGCACCGAAGACACATAAGGTCGGAAGTGAGTGCGGCTAGTTAGGGCAAGTCAATGCAGGTCTAAGTCTACGTCCGCATGGAGAAAGCAAGGGGAGTGACTGGGTTTTTGGTGGGTGTAACTTGCTCCGTAGGTGCGTATATTAGCGGCCCGATCGCAAGACGGATCTCTGAATACGGCCCATGATCACTAATGCATAGCTACAGGAGCAGACTCCTACAGGTCTGCTAAAGTGACTACACACTCAATGAGATTTTACACCTTATCATACATGCAAATTAGAACAGATTAAAGCCACGCCCCTTCATGGGGCAAGCCACACCCCCTTCATAGACACGCCCCCTCGTGTACCAATTTTCCATGAAAAATACTGGAGGGTATGACAGTGGACTACACCTTTTTTTTATTTGCACAAATTTTTAAGGACAGTGGGTAAAATATTGGTAGGATATTAATATAATATAAGATCATTTTGTGTGTGTGTAAAAACATGTGAGCAGCAAGCCACTATATGACTAGTCACATGGCAGACACAATGAGTCACTAGCTCTTTGTCCCTCTGTCAAAGCTGCAGTGGTACATTGTGAGATATGTCTGTATTCTTTTGCACACAGGTCGCTCTAGCCCATGTTTTGTTTCTGTCTGTCCCTTTGAAACAGGGTCCAGCCCTGTAGCGGTTTCCTGTTAATGAGGCCACCCTGTCACATGACTGACTTGGCAGTGATGTCACCATTTATGTTATTTTTCCACTTGACAACAAATTACACCATTTTGATAACTGTAGTATCGCTCCCTGAGGGAAGGCATGCCAGTGTTCTAATATAAAGGCAAAATAAGTCAGCATATGACTTACTGTACAGCATTGCCTGTAAATGCAGGAACATCCAGTACCTCAATAAATGCTTGCTTTCCTGTGTCTACCATGTGCAGTGACATTGCAGGTGACATCACTTCCTGGTTGGCGGAGAAAGGCTAAACAGGAAACAAATTTGAGGACCAAAGAATTTTTGGTGTGAGTTTTTTGTAAAGATCAGCACCAACACAGTTTAACCCTTTCTGCCAAGGTTGCTAAGGTCCACTTTAACAATAGTTGAGGAGTTATTGCAATCTAATTATCATAGAGTTTGAACTTTTTCATGTGTATTTTTTTTCCCAACCAAATGTGTAACTAATTTTAATCTGGCCACAAACAGCATACTGTAATAATAATAATAATAATCTCGGAGTAATATATTCTGGTATGGGGGTGGGGGTTAATGACGCAATTTATTCCCCCTGTCAATCACTACTCTAATTCCTATTGTTCCAGGAGTGGGCGGGGCTGATGACAAGATACCCGGGATACCAGCAGAACTGCCCAAATTTCACAAGTCTCCCGGATATTCTGGGAGAGTCGGCAGCACTGTTTTAGAAGCTTTAGTAAATGTACAATTTTTTTTTTGTTCTTTCTTTCCGCTATTCTGTGACCTGCTCTTCCTCGTAGTCTCCAAGGGTCCACTACTACACCTGCACCATAATGCGCATGCACAAAAGAAGCCCCCACTCTGTTCGTTTAAGAGTGGGAGGAGAGGTAGCACAGCATAGCGGTATCGCTCAGTATTGATGACCACTTCTTGTATCAGTGTAGACATCTGTGGGTGCAGGGTTGGTGGCTGTCTCGTGTCCTGTTATTTCTAGGCCCCATAGCAGTGGCACCCCCATGGTAGTTACATCCTTAGATCCGTACATGCGAGGAGGAGACATTTTCCCTTACACATACAGGACCTCCAAATCCAGGACACTGCCTTAAAATGTATGCACCGGCCCCCATGGAAAATTGGTAATTATGTAAATGAGAATCGTACTTAAGGACTTAACCAAGTACATAATGTATGAAATACATCTCCCCATCCTACCTTGCATGCATGCTATTCACATGACAGCTCATACAGCCCCGCCATTCGAAAGTGAGCGCATAGGCTGTATTTTCAAAGTAAAATTGTTGTTTTGGGTTTTATTTTGTTTTTTTTTTATTTATGCGTTCAAAAAGATTTTTTATAAAGCAATCAACTAGCAGAAAATATATTACAATATTTTCGTTTATCATTATTTTAGGTAGGAAAAGTTATGTTTTGTTAAATTGAGTTGCCATTATCTTATTGGAAATATTTGTATTTTGATGCTTTTAACATTCCTGGTTTCACTTGTTTGTTTGCTTATCTCTTATCATCTCACAATTTTATTTTCTGTTTTTGTTACCTCGCTCACAAGGCCCTCCAGCATAAACTTGCAGTTGGATGATCGTGGCAGCTGGTTGGCAGATGGCCCACAAAGCAATTCTCTTTTATCGACCTGTAAAAGGTGGGAGATATCTGTGAAATATATGTACGGAATCACAATGACTGATCCAAGAATTGATTGTGGTTTATTCAAGCTTTTCCTCTTACATTTAAAGTTAACCCTATGGCTGCTTTAGATACATCTGCAATTCCCACTTCTGCATTTAGGACCATATTTACAGTTAAGAGTGAGCCCTTCCCCCGAACCGGGCCCCCTTTTTAGGTACCTAATGGCACTTAAGAGTGCAATTGGGCTATCTTATCTTACCGTGTGTAGTTTCCTTCTCCCCGCCTGCCCTCGCCTCCTTGATACGAGTGAGTTAGGTGCGGACATATCCTAACCTGTCCTGTGCTGCCCCTAACCCGCCCGCCGTTTTTAGGTACCTTATAGTACTTACGAGCGCCGTATGGCTACCTTATCTAAACGTGCAATGTCCGCATGGACAATGCCTCTCCCCACTCTCCCCATCCTAATCTAAATCCACCCCCCTCCCACTTCTACCTAAACACTCCCCAAGGCAGCTTTACGCCGCCTCTTTCTTACCAAACTTACTAACTGGATTGTAGATTGCGTGAATGACCTACTACGCATGCATACTAGGTCATTTCTCAAATCTCCGCACCTAAGAAGCAATTGAATCAGGTCCTTATTGTTTAGCACATGGGATGTGGGACCCCTCCTCCCCCCAAAGTAGTTCTCTGATTCTCTAAACATTTACCCAGCCACGCCCGTTACTAAACTTAATTCACCCTATGGCATCCCCTTTTTGGCCAGTCATGGTCAGTTTCTGGTAAAGTGCCACCCTTTTTAGTATAAGCCCAACCCTTTTCAAAGTTCACCAATCAGGAGTGAGTAGCTGAAATTATGACCATTGGACAGAATAGTAATGATGCTTTTCTAGGCACCAGACCAATGGCACGTTGTCACATGGAACCCTTATAAATAAGCACTCTGTAGAACGGGTGTGGGTCCCCGCAATGAAAATCTGATTTGCGGTGACCCTCGATGAGGCATAGCAATCGATCCACGGAGCACCGAAAGCTCCGTTCTACTAAATGGTAGGCCTGACCCTAATCCACCCTCCCCTGTAGCCTGACCCTAACCCTCCCTCCCCTGCAGCCTGACCTTAACCTTCCCTCCCCTGCAGTCTGACCCTAACCCTCCTTTCCTGGCAGCCTGACCCTCACCCTCTCTCTCCTGCAGCCTGACCCTAACCTTCCCTCCCCTGCACCCTAACCCTAACCCGCACAGATAGTTTACTTACCTGTTCCTGGTCCAGTGAGCAGCGGCGGAGGGATATCGCAGATGGCGGAAGGATAACGGTAATTTCGAAAGCAAATGGGTAAAGTATGCCGAACGGCATACTCACCCATTCACTAAAAGAAAGTTGAAAGCGGTAAGTATTCAAAAATTGGACATCTGAAAAGTACCTTTCGGATGTCTCATTTTCAGCAATCAGAGCTTTGTTCTGGAGAGTGTAACCGCTGTAGAACATGGCTGAGCATTCATAAAATGTTATCCCTCCTACCTATAGCTATAGACCCTCCACCATGACCTCTTCCATAAAGTACAATATACTCCATTCCTGAGCTTCCAGTTGTCACTCTCACCTGGTTTTAATGAAATATCTTATGTATGAAAAAATATATTTTTCTTCAACCCATGTGGCTGCCATAGCAACAGATTGTTGGATCCTCAGGAGCAGAGTATTTTCTACCTAATGGAATGGGTCATGTTGGAGGTCTGTAGTTAGCATGCATTTCCCTTTAAGAAAAATAAAAGCAAACCCAGCAGAGAGGCCAGCGGGTTGATATTTGCTGTATATTTCTCTGTCAGTTAATGTTTGGTTTTATTAGTTTATATTTAATATTTTTGAAGAGTCACGTAGGGTTTGTTAATATAAAGAATTACAAATAGCAAACATATGGGCTAACAAGTCAAACATGTTTAAGTTCTTTGAGCAAAAGGAATTTTTTTGCAGTAAAGATACTTTCACAAAATTGGTATAAGCGATCTTTGTCAGTTATGCTCATCATCTGCTAATTGACTTAATCTAAAATGACTGCAGTGAGGTAGATGTAAGTGGACCTGATCCAGAGTTTGACTGCAAAAATGAGCGCACACAAAACATAGAAAGTCTGATAGAGGAGTAATCCAAGCTGAATTATCTCAGACCTTTCTATTGGCAAGCTCAGGAACGGACATCCGGACTGTGTGTTGAATCCGATTAAACTGACCACAAAAATGGCTGCCGATCAGCACGAAGGAACGTGGGAACGTTTTACATTGATTATGATGGAGTCACCTTTCCCACATATTACCATCATCATAGGGGTTTTTTCGCAACACTCGAGCACAGGAACACTGCAAAAACACACAACTTTGGAGCCTAAAAAGAAAAGCATATTGGGCCTGATCCAGAACTACGCTTCGCCGTGGCGGAGACGTAAATTCGCAGATTTGAACGCACTGCGCATGCGCACCATAGAAAATACGCACATTCACGTAGCGTAATTTTGAACGTATGGGTGATTCACGTATGTCACACGTAAATACTTACGTGTGGGCGTGCCAAATTTACGTTAGTCCAAAATATGTCTGCAATACGTGAAGGAGGCGGGGGGTGGTATTTAAAGTGTACAGTATGGGCGTGCTAAGCTGCGTACGTTCACGTAGTCTATACGTCCGTTAGCGGACGTACTTTGTTACGTGTGAAAAAGTTAAGGTAGGGTTTGGGGTTATCTTGACAAAATACGTCCGTGCAAGGGGTGTGCCGAGGGGAGTGTAACGAATTTACGCACACGAAAATACGCTCCGCGAATAAACGTACGGCACACGTAGTTCTGGATCTACCCCATTGGGGCTAAAAGAGGCGCAAATGTATACCTGGGCAAGCCATGCTGCCATGCGAGGGCTAAAAGTTTTTATGCAAATTACGTACCACTAACCACAGCTGTAATTCATAGGGTTATTAAGGATGGGGTGGAACTTGATGTCAACAAGCCTTACCCATCCTTAGTGATTCTAATGACTTGAGGCCATGATTTGCATTAAATCACTGGCTCAGGCCCAGATCTGGGAGATTGATGGCTCTCCCGGAATTCCGGGAGCAATGCCCGACTTTTGTGAGTCTCCTGGAAGTTCTGGGGAAGTCGGTAACTATTTTTTAAATCTGAAATGTTAATATGAGCCACAAAACTTCCCTTCATAACTAATATTGTTTTCACAACTTAAACAGGGTTGCTGACTCCCGGAGGGAAGAGATAGAGGCCAGTACAGGGACAGGGCTTAATGGTGCGCTGTATGAAAAAAGCGTCCTGAAGCCCCGCCACCTGACCATCAATGGCCATTTTCATAGTATTACTAGAGGTAGTACGGGGCTTGATGACACTAATTCCATCATCAGGTCTCACCCAGTTCCTAGTAACACTATGAATGGTATTGTTGCTAGGCTGGGGGGCAAAACCTGAAACCACAACCTCAAGTCCCCTGCGGGAGATTTGCCAGGATACCAGGAGAACTGCCCGAATTTCGTGAGTCTCCCGGTTTTCCAGGAGAGTTGGCAACACTACATTTAAATTTGCCTCCCCCTGCAGTTAAACATGACATTTCCAAGGTGTACATTTGTGTCTACTTCCAAACTCTGGATCATCTTTGATCTGTTATGATTTCTGAAGCTTTATTAATGTACTATACAACACCAATGAAATGGGGTGGACAGGAGAAAAGAAAAGGGGCTTTTGTAAGGTTGTAACTGAACAACAATAATTATAAAACCTGGCTACAACCCAAATTTATCATTTTTCTCTGCACTGGTTTAAATAAATGATGCCTCTTATCCTATTATTTTTCCAGATCATATGACCAAGCCCTTATTTCCTTATTGTTTCCGCTCAGTAGTAGTTTTCATATTTTGCGATTGAGTTAGTGTTTAATAGGTGCAAAAAATGTAGAACTCTGGCATAATAAAATGTAGTACATACTCCAGTACAGGGTGTGTAAGTATATCAATGGGAATTAGAGATCATAGTGCTACGGGTTGCAGCTTAAAGTGCATAAAACATAATTATTGTTGAATCTGGGAAAGACATTTACTCCTATTGTGTGCTGTTCAGTTAATCAAGTCATTACATTTAAACACACCAGCACTGTTTCAAAATATATCCAAACCATATAAATTAAATATAGAATAAATAAATAAGGATATTAATAATAAAAATATTATAAAACATAATTTTTTTTTCATTTATTTAAGTTCATTCTATGCATGGCCCATAACAAATTAGCAAAATGTCCTGCAAGCACTGTCCTCTCTCTCCCAACCTCCGCACTTTAAAGAACAGAGCGGGGGTTTCTTTCTACCTAAGCATAGTGTTGCACATTAGTGACCTCGGGCCTGATCCAGACCTACGCTGGCTGGTGTTATAAAGCCAGCCAGCAGCGTAAGATCGGCTTAAAAGCCCATCTGCGCATGCGCTGGGCAGATGTTGCCCGGCGTTACTACCGAAATGCCCGATCGTGGATCGGGCGTCTGTAGCTTCAGCGTAGTAACGCTGGAGGGGGCGTCCCCCAGCGTTACTACGCTGAGGTTAGTGCAGGTAGGCGGGGGGGAAGGGTAATGAGGCTGGGAGGTACTAACGCCGCTGTCCCAGCGTATTTACACTCCCTAAGCCGGCGTAAGGGAGTGTAAATACGAAGGGGCAGAGGGAGTGTCAGGGGGTCCCACAATGTAGCGCTAAGCGTTAGTACATTGGTCTTCTTCTTAGCGAAGGCAGTTTTAACAATAATAATGTAAATGTGAATTTGTAAGAAATAAATTAAACAAATAAATGCATAAAAATGACCTTGTCTAGTTGGTTGGGTGTGTTTGAATGCTGAGAACAGACCTTTTGCGACGCCGTACTACAAGCAAATGTTCCTTCCCCACCGGAGTGAGCTAATCAAAGATACACAGAAGTTATCCCGACTGGTGAGCATTTTCCCAACCCCAACCTTTATCCTAATCCTCAACCTATCACTCCTCTTTAATTACCCTAAAGGTCACATGCTTCCTTCTATAGGGTTGCACATGTGCCACTCATAAGTTTATTCGTACAGAATGGATTACAAGCACGTGCTTCTAAAGTGTGTGCGAGGTTAGGATGTACCTCCGCTACCACAAGCTAAAGTAGGCCACTCTCCCTGCTTGTACGGCAGTCACACTCCCAGACCCGCACCTTAACAACTGTTGCACCGTCCCCACGTAAAATGGAGGCGGTGCATAAATGTGATTTGAAGCCAGAACTTACTGCACAATTAGCATCCTTCTCCCCGCCCACAAAGTGTATGTGCCATAGTACCAATCACCAATCGTTTTCCAATCACAGCAATCAGAAAACACCCCCTTAGCACTAGTTAGGATCCAGTCCAATGGCCGAAGACCAAGCCAAATGTAAAAAAAATAGGGGGAAATCAGAGCTCTGGATCTAATATTATATAATATAATATTAGCTGAAACTGCATATATAATGAAACTATGGCATAGAACATGGGTCCACAAAATGTGTGCTGTGGTACCCTAGGGACCCCCAGCGCACTCAGGCTACAGTCAAGTCAGCATAGTGCACCCTCTCTCTACTGGCAGCTTCCCGCTTTCTTTTAAATAGTTCTTTGTAAAAGTTTATTATAAAAAAAATCTGAATAAAATTTATTTTTTTGTATTTATGTGCATAGGTTTTGCAATATAATAAGTCATGTTGCACTAACCTAAATACATACTAAGTTGTTTGGCCCTAACTAACTAAAAAGCGCAACTGCTCAGTATCATTATTGGTTTAGGGTCGCCTTACCATCATTATTGGGGCACTAGGGGTGCACCTCACACGGAAAGTTTGAAAAAACTGGTATAGAACCTTGGTCTGTATCTTAAATCTATATTTCTATGAGCGATGAATAATAGGGAATGAAATATCTTTATATTATTATACTGACCATGGGGTAGATCCAGAACTACGTGTGCCGTACGTTTATTCGTGGGGCGTATTTTCGTGTGCGTACCTTCTATACACTCCCCTCGGCACACCCCTTGCACGGACGTATTTTGTCAAGATACGCTTTCCAAACCCTACCTTAACTTTTTCCAACGCAACCGCTGTCATACGCACACGTACGTATGGGCTGAACGAATTTACGCAGCTAAGCACGCCCATACTGTACACTTTAAATACCAACCCCCGCCTACTTCACGTATTTCAGACGTATTTTGGAGTAACGTAAAATTGGCACGCCCACACGTAAGTATTTACTTTGACACATACGTGAATGGCCCATACATTCACAATTACGCTACGTTAATGTGCGTATTTTCTATGGTGCACATGCGCAGTGCGTTCAAAACAGCGATTTTGCGTCTCCGCCACGCGTAAATTCGCTTCGAAGCGTTGTTCTGGATCAGGTCCCATGTCATGTAATAGAGGGTAGTTTAGTTTTTAGGTCTTTAGTGCGCAGCGAAAATTAGTTTTACCTACTCGGTGTCCCTAGAAACTATATTCACAATTTGCCAACCCTGCATTCATCTTCTCAGCTGAACAGAGACACAGGGATCAGTGAGGTGGGGGCTACATAAACTGCTCTGTAGCAAGCACGTAGATTAAAACAATAATAAATACATTCACACAGGAACTTCTTTCCACCCCACCCCCTTTATCCCTCCTTTGCAAAAGTGCTGTACTTTAAACTTTTTTTTTTTTTCCTGGCAGCTTGGTGGAAATACAGAGAGAGCTCCGTCAAATAACATACATAGGAAAAGGAAACTATTGTATAATGCATCCTCATCCCTGTGCACAGACACACACCACAAAAAGTTTCCTCTGAGGTACAAGGGATTTTTTTTGATTTCTCATTGAACACAAACTCAGTTTGGAGAAAAGTTGAGAAATTTTTGTGAAAAGTCTTCGTCCACCTGCGTTTGATATCCTTAGCTGGGAGGGGGTAACACTGTGGGTGACAGAAAAAAGGGGGGGGTGACAGTCTTTCGCATGTCGGTGTGCTATTTTTCCCCCCATTTTTATTTTTTCTTCTTTGATTTTTGCCCTGGGAATAAAATTGTCTGGTAGAGATATATTTTTCCTGTGGTGATATTCAAATCCTACGGAGGGGAAAGTTGGAAATGAAGAGAGTTCTCTGCATGCTTTTTGGCGTATGGCTAGCTTCTGTTGACAGGACAGGTAAGAAAATTGGGCTGACACTAATGTTGCTTGATTGTAGAATATTGAAAGAAATATAGAATGGTAACATGTTTCATGAAAATAGAATGCTCAAATATTTTTTTTCTGTGTTTTGTAAAAGTAGATAAAATAAGATAGGTTGCTTTAAATAATGAATTTGGCAATTGTGTGTGTGTTTATGTTAAAATGAATAATGTTAACAATTTTTGTATGGGTTTACTAAGGCAATTTCAGAGAACACTTAGCGTGCAACTCTCTAACCCTGGCACTTTAAATTAAGCCCCTGTACAAGCAAAGCATATGTCTGTATGCTACACCCAAAACATAAGCACACTGAAACACTGACAATAGCAATTCCCAGTTTTTCAATGCCTATAAACATCATGTAACATCTGTTATGATCGGGAAACAGCTTACACAGGATTAAGGACCATTTCTGTAAAATATACCTCTCAGCCTATAATAGAGAAGTATTTTAACTTTTACAAAAATAAAAGTACAAAAATCACAGACCCAGACATTGGTGTATTAACTGCTTAACCCCTAACATATAGCATGACAAACTATGGGGGTATCTGTAAGTAGGGAAGGCATATAGTTAACAAAACAAACTCTTTGGTTCAATATGTATTAGTAGTAATGCTGATATATTATTATACTTATTAGTATTTCCATTTTTTTATGTGCCATTGAAATATTAGTGTTAATGATACATTGCTTTCATATTCTGCCATTCTACCTCTCTCTTGAAAATTCTCATGTTGATTTCCATAGTACCTAAAAGAAATTGATCATTTTAGATAGATCATTCTCTCCTTGCAACCTGCAGCTCCTAAACTTCAGCAATCTCTACAGTGTAAAAACAGTCCTTGCAATGCAAAGTTGTATTATGTCTGATTCATTTATTTTAAGGCATCATTTACCATGGAATTGATATCCGACAATGATGTTTTGTCGTAAATGTATATTATATATATATATATATATAGCATATAGACACTATAGTTAAAGATTGGAATTGATATGACCTTTGCAATTTTCCTTTTGGAACCACCTAAAATTCATATTTTTACTTCTGTATCCACCTGACTTCCGAATTAAACATATTGCAGTAAATGACCTGGAAATCATTTACTTCCATTGACTTCATCATTTAATTTTCAGCATCTAAGTAACTTCTACAATTTCACATATGAGCATTGTTAGCCTCTACAGTCTATAACTCATTTTTTTTAATCCACTCAAAATACTAGCTGTCCTCTACAATTCAATACAATTCAGTTCTATGGATCTGTCTACTGCCAATAAAATACCACAATCCCAACTGTGTCCCTATTCTTGGTTATATACATCTTTAAGACACACCCAATTGTCCTAATATTGACATGCTTACTACTTATACCAGCTGTCAGGGAGCAGTGTTTTTCATTGATTAATGGAAGTTGACTCTGAGTGAGACTTGTGGTTATATCTGTGCACCTGTTTTGTGGGCATACATAGTGTTCAAAACCATAAGACATCAGGAATAGGTTACACTCACTCAACTCAGCATGAGATCCAATACATCTCTCTGCCTTGAAGGTTCATAGCAGCAATCCCCACTGTATAGTCCATCTGTGACCTTGTCAGTTCTCCTAACTACATATTTGCAACCCCTCTGACCAACTGAATTCTTGCTATTAATCCACCTGACCACCTTTGTGGCTATTATCAATGTCCCAGCTCATCCCAATGCCTGCTTGTGTACAGTATGATTTATCCAGTTACTACAGCAGGTCTACCTGCACATCTCTCCTACAATAATTATCTGCACATTGATGTTTTAGTATACTTTCCACTCCTCACTGCCCTTCATCTTTCCTGGCCAACCCAAGCCATCACTATTTCATAGCCTTATCCCCTGCACTTAGTGCCAGATATTTTCATTCTAATCTAATCCATTATTATGTTTACAATTTAGTCCCAGAACACATTAATACTATATTCTAACGACCCTATTAATAATCTCTGTACTCCCCACTATCATGTTTGCTTTCCATACCCAATTATCTCTCAGTGCTGAGAGTAGCTCCGTGACTGTATCATACAGAGCACTGAGCACTTTTACCTTGCAATCTGACTGGTCTATTTTGCTAAATGTAGCATTAACCCTCAAGTATCCAACACTATTATCATATAGATTGGGCACTTGCGGGCAGGGCACCCCTACTCTTTCAGTCTGTCTATTACTCAGTATTGTTTTCAGTGAGATTATTATTGTTATTATATATACTGATACCAGATTTAAAAAAAACTGCTAATAAATAAATATATAGTTATTGTATAGAAAACATCAAGATATTTTATGATAATAGCAGCCAAATTCCAGTTCCCATTATAAGCCACCACTCCTTCTTCTAACACCCCATTACCCTATACTGCAAAACAGAATGATCTCCTTTTGTTGCCAAATCAACTCCCTATTATCATTTTATTCCAGCGAGCCAATTCCAAAATGTACCGCTAAATCATTTCACATAACCTTTGATTTATTGTGATCTTTCCCACAATGATGCATCATATACTAAACTATACATCTACCATACCCATCAATACATCTACCATACCCATGAGCTTCAGCTCCCACGTATTTGCTGTGGTTTGACCTTCCCACTCACTGACCCTTGTTATCATTGATCTATATAAGGCAGACAATCCACATTTCAATAAACGCACCCTGTGTGTGTCTATTTGATAAAAAGCCGCATTAATGACTCGTGTGGAATCAGGCCCGGCAACAAAAATCTTGGGGCCCGGTACCCTCATGTATTTGGGGATCCCTATCCCTCCTCAATAGTGTGTTGCAGGGGTCCCCACAGAATCTTAGGGCCCGTCACAGGTGTCCCCCTAGCCCCCCCCCCTGTCACCGGGCCTGCATGGAATATTATTATTATTATTATTATTATTATTATTATTATATCTGGGGGCTGTAGCAGGCCAGTATTAATTAGGCTAATCCAGCGTTTGGTGCTATGGCACAAATAGTAGCTAATCTTCACCTTGGCAAAATCCCTTTGACTTGCAGAGGGAAGCATATTTGCAGTTCAAGTCTAAATTAGAGCTTTGAAATAAATCTGTACATTATTTGCGTTTAATAAGAAAAATCAGTCAGTGTGGTCCCTTCCTGCAAACAAAAAAAAAAAAGGAAAAAAACTATTAATATTTTCACCCTAAAAATCACAACATGGAGCTGGATGCAGACTTATATAAGTGCTTGACATTAGTTACTCCTGGGCTAAACCATGTTGATTGCAGGGGGAGCCAAGGTAATTGTATTCTTTGCATGCAGGGATATATCTTTGAATTGCTTACTGCACACAGATACTGACCAGCTCTACTATCACACTGTTATTTAGACTTGGAATAGAAAACATCACCTCTCAACTCTTATACTGTTTGCAACAGATGAAATATGACTCCCCTGCAATCAACATGGTTTAAGGAGTAACTCATTTCAAACACTTACTTAAGTCTGGATCCAGCCCATGGTTTGTCCAGGTGCAGAATTGCACCATTTTGTGCAGTTATTGGATCAGCCCCAATATTTTTATGTGAACTATTGCATAAACTGTTTGTGTGCATTTATAAAGGATGCCTTTTATTTGTTATATGAATTTCTATGAGTAACATCATCAACATCCTGGCTTTTTGTGAGAGATCAGTTAAAATTCAGCTATTGTATTTTGGAAAAGGGGATTGTGAACAGGGGAGGGGAAATCATAATGTCTGCCATTTATTTTCAGCTTATTAGCTCTAGAGAACTACAATCTCCTTAATACGGTGCATCTGGATGACATTTCACACAGAAATTACTTTCAGGATATTTGAAAAAAATACCAGCACTAATAAGTAAGAAATAAAGAAATTAAATTACAGCATCAAACAGATCTACTTGAACTTATCACTTACCAGATGTTCACACAATAATCTCAAGGCAATACAGCTTTTTCTATTTTTTTCTTATCATGGATTTGACCAGGATACTTTACTGCATGATGTAAAGTATGTTCTCAGCAAATCCTGATTACCTGTAACAAGTTAGGTGGGGATGATTTGTAAAGTTGACTTTCAACCAGTAGTGAGTGCCAAATGTAGGATACTTGACCCCTTACAGAAACGTGAGCACATTGTCTGGATTGTGTTCATATCGTGAGCTACAAGTTCACTGACCATTTTGTGATTTTATTAACAACACTCGTAAGAACAGATGAGACAACTGCGCTCAAATGAATTATGAAGCAATATCCCAACTGGCCCTGAAAATAATAGTTTTTAACCTCACAGAAATATTTGTTCTTTATCATCAGGGGATGGCTGGCAAATGACCTGAAAGGTGACATAGCCGAGCCCAGCTTACACGTTTTCTTTCCATATCCCATTATTTCTCACTTTGTAAAGCATGATACTTACCCTCAGGTATCAGAACCTATTATAGATAAGCTTACTTACAGGGCACCCTTACCTTCCAGTCTGTCTGCTGTTACCCAGTCTTGTTTGTTTCAAATTTGAAAGCACTACGTAATACGCAGGAGCTATAGAAAACCCTGCTAATAAATAATTTTGCATATTAAGTAGAGACATAGCCCAACAAATAAATATGAGACTGGTGCAACGTGATGCAGCTGCCGATCCAATCAGCTGATTTTTGACACTGATGCAGCTGACAGCTGAATTGCGGCTGTATCATTGCCGAAATCATTAGGAGAATGAATATTTCTATTTCTTTAATTTGATATTACTAGAGTGCATTAATATGACAAATACATTGTCTAAAAGCCAGACTTCAAATGGTATTTTAAGGATTCTTAGGGGCCATTTTTAATCTACCTGTTATGGCTTCATCTATAGTAAGTCACCTTTGCCTTAGCGTTAGTTGCACTTACCGGTACTTGATTGCCCCAAATACTTCAGGAGTAGTAGCCACCGCAAAACGAGGGAGTAGGTGTTATTGGAACACAGCATCTCCCAGTCGCTATGGCGACAACAACAAATTTGGCAATGATATCTTTGCCAAAATCGTTCAAACAATTATAATTTGATATAAATTATTTAATTACCTTGTCCCTTCTCCTGCTCCCATCTGCTTTCTCCTTAGCTTTGTCCACGCTTTCTTCTCCACTCTGTCCACGCTTTCTTCTCCACTCTGTCCGCGCTTTCTTCTTCACTCTGTCCACGCTTTCTTCTTCACTCTGTCCACGCTTTCTTCTCCACTCTGTCCACGCTTTCTTCTTCACTCTGTTCACGCTTTCTTCTCCACTCTGTCCACGCTTTCTTCTCCACTCTGTCCACACTTTCTTCTTCGCTCTGCCCATGCTTTCTTCTTCAATCTGTCCACGCTTTCCTCTCCACTGTCCACTATTTCTTCTCCACTCTGTCCACGTTTTCTTCTCCACTCTGTCCACGCTTTCTTCTCCACTCTGTCCACGCTTTCTTTTCCACTCTGTCCACACTTTCTTCTCCACTCTGTCCACGCTTTCTTCTCCACTCTGTCCACACTTTCTTCTCCACTCTGTCCACGACTTCTTCTCCACAATGTCCACGCTTTCTTCTTCACTCTGTCCACGCTTACGTCGCCACTCTGTCCACGCTTTCTTCGCCACTCTGTCCACGCTTTCTTCTCTCTGTCCACGCTTCCTTCTCCACTCTGTCCACGCTTTCTTCTCCACTCTGTCCACGCTTTCTTCTCCACTTTGTCCACGCTTTCTTCTCAAGTCTGTCCATGCTGTTTTCCACTCCGTGTCCACTTTCTTCCAGAATGGTTCAGAGTGGTTAACTCTATCAGCACTTAAGTGTCGGCAAGTCAAGACACTAGGAATGTCACACTCACATACTACAACCACAGGAATAACTGGAACAGACAGAATGAAAAGAAAATATTACACAAACAGATGGCAATGCCAGGTGTACCCAACTTTTACAATACAAGACATAGACAAACAAACAAACAGTCCAAAAGGCACGCCACGCGGAATACCAAAACACAGTACTTAACAAGACAGACGGGCTATGGGATATACCCTTACACCAAGGTTCAGAGCAAGGTACAAAACACAACAACACTCAATGATATTGTAACGTACAGCTTGCACAACATAAAACTGACAGGGAAACTAATCCCTGCGGGATATTTAAAGCACACTCCACCAATCAGGAGGAGATAAACAAGGAAAGTACCACTGCTATTACAGGAATGTGTCCCAGCTGCTAAGCAACAAGCTGGGACATTACAGAACTAAGCAACAGCTGAGACTGCTGTAAGCCCCCAGAGAGGAGAGAAGAGCATTCTGGCTTCTTAGCAACAGTTGAGATGAGTCAGAGTTGCTTCAAGTATCAGTAACACTACCTATGTCCCCTGCTGGTCTGAGCTCACCACAGCAAATTGTAGTAACTGAATCATAAAACATATTGCTTAGAAGAAGCTGCCGTATGAGCCTCTATATTTATTAACAGGTTTAT
>WWET01000992.1:223431-240993 GCA_011038615.1 Limnodynastes dumerilii
AGACACACAGAGAGAGAGAGTGTGGGAACACAGAGAGGGGAGGGGGGAGAGAGAGAGGGTGGGAGACACAGAGAAAGGGGGCACAGAGAGAGAGGGAGCAGCAAAATTGTAATTCTGGATCCATCCCTATATATATACAATTAGGATCTGTCTGTAGATATAAGGGATAATGGGCTCTATTTACTCAGCCAACAAGAAAGTAGCTCATCCAGGTTCGAATTGTCTCTCTGAGAGCCTGGGAGCTACTTTCTTGTTATTTACTAAGATTTACCCTCCGCTGGCTGTCCCGCGATGACATTAGAGCTTTCTTCAGTCATTGTGGGCTTTCTTTGTGTGACCGGAAGGTCTGCACATGCGCAGTGGCTCTCTGCTGGGACTTTGTAAAAGAATGAAGCCCCAGCATGAGAAGCACTGTGTATGAGCAGGCTCTTCATGTCGGGATCGGCAGCTGCGGACAGACGCGTCTTCGGTCAGGTAAGTTTTTTAACTATTTTATTGTTTTTTTTATGTCGTTTTTTCATTGTTTTTTCATTTTATTTAAAAAAAATTTTTTTTAAACAAAACAAAAAATTTAGGGGGAGAAAAAGGGGGTTATATGGGGAGATCGCTGGAATCGAAGTTTGAACGGCAGTCTGAGATAGCGTTATTTTACACTCTGCTCAGAGGGTTAGTAAATAGTTAAAAGCGCAGTCCCACGTTGAGAACAACGGGCCGGCGAGCACATAACAAGTTTGAATGCATCGCCATGGAAACTGTTAATTTCCATGGCGGTGCAGCGTTAGTAAATAAGAAAAAGTTATAACTTCATAACTCCACAAAATGAACTTTTTAAATCTTTGTAAATAGAGCCCAATGTCAGATACGTACATGTGATAGCTGGTCCCATTCTTGGGTCTAGAAATAGATGCGACCCCTCCCACAGTCTTCTCTGTGCATGTGAGGCTCCAGCAGAGCATAACCACTGTGAATGCAGCGGGGCAGCTGCCCCGTGGTGCCCTTTCACCTCCAAGCCCCATAGCAGCCGCACTCCCTGCATCCACGATAGATACATCACTGATTTATGGCTTCACGCTTTTAGCTAAAACTGTTTTCTGAGAACCCTTAAAAACGTGTTTTTCCATGTTTCATTTTTATCTTCCAAGGCCAACGACTTTTAGATTCTTGTGTCAGTTGATTAAATAAATATTCACTAGTACAAAAAAAAGAATAAATATATAATGTATAAATATACAGCACATACTGACAAAAATGCGGCTATTTAATCAGGTGCTTCCCTTGGAATGCAGCTTTGAATCCATGTTAATGATTTTAGGACAGTATTTATGGGATCGCCTCTCAGAAATGACTATTCTATCCGTAAATGTGAAATGTTTCATATCAAAACCTCTTACAAAGATGGAGAGACTGCAGAATGATCTTAGGTTCAATGTCAGAACAACAAGCCAAGCCAGACAAAAGCATTTCACAATATTTACTGCCCTCCAACTGTTTAGACAAAGACAGGATAACACTTCCAGGACAGATCTTGGTCTTGTTGATTTGGATTACCATTTGTTTTGGCACTTTACCAACTGGAGGCTTCCCCAAACTCCCTGTGTTTCAGTCTGGTCCCATCAGCTGCCATTAACCCCATGCTGAGACCATCCTAAAATATTTGATCACTGAGCCTCAGCCTAAGAGCTGTATTTTTATAAACCAGAACCTAAAAATTGGAAGAGGCAGGGTTAGCCCAGTTTTCATAAAATCTGCTTATGTGCCAAGCCTGGAGAGTGAATCACTTGTCTAATTTGTCATGCGGAAATCTTACTGTCCGAACTGTCTCCCCGATGGCCAATCATCTGACTCTGATTTTTACAAATTTCACACCATGTATTTTACCTAATTTTTCACATTTTTGTCAGCAATTTTCTTTTTCCGTTCATACTTCTACAGCCAGGAATCTGTCGGATGAGCAGGTTTCCGCTTCTAGTGTTCAGTACTCTTACTCTGTATAAACCCGTAACTGAAAAATAAAACCTACATTTCTGTAGTAAATCACAGCCAAGTTTTCAAACAAGAACTTTGAAGTATAAGAAGCCAAATTTCAGTTGTCTATGAAAAAAAAAAAAAAACATGTATACAACAAATAAGAGAGCTCTAATAAATGTGGAATATGAATTGCAGAATAAATCTAAATCTACCTCATGAAAGTATTCTTATTGACCCTTATTCAGAGTACCGGACGTATAACATATATGTCCGGTGTTTAGCGATTTTTACTACTGCGCATGCGTGGTAATTTTTTTACGTAATCTATGTTTATCTTAAGTAGATTGCGTAAATGCGGTCCGAAAGACTGAATTTACGCAATCTACGTACGATAAAGATACGTAGATTATGGTAAAAAATGACCACGCATGCGCAGTAGTAAAAAATCGCTAAACACAGGACGTATATGTTATACATCCGGTACTCTGAATACGGGCCATTATTATTATTATCATCATTTTTATTATTATTATTATTATTATTATCATCATCATTATTATTATCATTATTATCATCATCATTATTATTATTATTATTATTATTATTAATAATAATAATGTTACTACTGTTATAGTCTTCTTCTTCTTCTTTATATTCCCTGACTCCTACCTTAAGACTTCAGCACTGTCCTCACATAAAATGGGGACAGCGCCATAGGCGTCAGGAGATGCCGGAGGGGGGGGGGGAGTGCTGACAGAGGATTGCACAAGCGCTGTCTGTGCAATCCTCTGTCAGAGTCTCCTCTCCTCCGCAGCAGCTCCCTCCCATCTGAGTGATGCTGATGTGACCCCCAAGATCAGCGTCATTCAGTGAGCAGAGAACACGCCACGGAGGTGTGGAGAAGGATAGCTTCAGCAGGGTAAGTTTGCAAACGGGAGAGGGGGCGCCAAGGCGAGGGATAAATTCTTGTGCCCCCCAAACAAAAAACCCCTGGACAACACAAAAGTCTGGGTAGTATGGAGTGCCCTGAGCACACCCTTACTGTACCATTAGCATACTTCCTCCTTCCCTCGCAGTGGAATCGGTTTCCCCATCCTGTTCTACCACTAGAAGTGCTCCTTGGATTGAGCTCTTGACCAGACGATCCAGATCTGCCCCGGGAAATTGGTGCCTGCTCATATGCTTTTGCACACAGTGCCTCTTCCTGGTCCTAATGATCAGGATACACCCCCTTATTGGAAGTCTGGAACCAGTCCAATTACTATCATCCAGCCTCAGTGACTAGTTTAGTATCTATATTATCCTCCCACATGTGCACCACAGCAGTATGTCTTATAAACCTTATTTGCAGCACACTAGTAGGCTTATAAAGAGGGCAGTGTCCAACTGTAACACAGTGGATTTTTATGAATTGGCGGCTAGTAAAGGATTAGTGGAATTTCAAAACGCGTTCCTCCAAGAAAGTGTCCTACTCCTCGTCCTCCATACTGCCAAGGTCTCCTTCCCATCTACTGCCAGACCTTCTGGTGAAACCCAGGACTTTAATCCGGCCACACACTGTACAATGTTCCTAACGCCCAGCAGAGCTTTCTGGTTTCCAGAGCAATATCCGCTGACACTGTTACAGTGTGTGGCCAACAAAAGTCATTCCAATGGGATCAACACATTGGCAGATGGACCACTCAGTCAGACTAAGTAATCCAACTATCGGATATGAGAATATTTGTTGGCCTTATAACAAATCATTCATAATCATGCACTGTGCGCTAATCAGGCAGCCATTTGTCCATCTGATCTACCTAATTATTGTGCAGTTTATGACTAAATTTACCATATGGCATTGAAATGACACTGGACCTGCCCAGGTTTTCACCAATAATTTTAATGAAGAAAGCAGACTTTGGGCCAGAGTACGGAATTCACATTTACGATTTTGCTACTTTTCCTGTCCGTATTCTTAGGGACGGTTGAACTGCGCATACTTTTTTAACGCAATCTACGTAGTATTTACGCACGGAAGTCCCTCACGACCGTACTTATAAATCAGACTTAGTGACATACATACGGAGGGGTGTGGTTATCTTCCATACGTGCGTAGTGAAAGTGGGTGGGTGGGGACATTTAAATGGACAAATATGGGTGCGGTTTGTCATGTACGCACGTATGGAAGGAAAATACGCACTGAAATACAAACATATAGTTAAGGTTTCCCTACGGATGCGTAAGTCACCGAAAATCAGTCCGTGCATGGGGAGTGTCATGGGTGTTGCCTTTCAATGCACGTGCGTATATTTGCGTACTTTTTAGAAACGTATCTGTGAATACGGTCCAGATTTACTAAGCTGTGGGTTTGGAAAAGTGGAGATGTTGCCCATAGCAACCAATCAGATTCTAGCTGACATTCTCTAGTATGTTATAGGAAAGTGAGAGCTAGAATCTGATTGGTTGCTATAGGCAACATCTCCACTTTTCCAAACCCGCAGCTTAGTAAATCTGGCCCCTATTCAGGTTAAACTCAGGTCTGAAATGCTTAAAGGAGTTTAGGTGGTCTCCCATATGTAGCTGCCCACAATTCACCATGACTGGCCAGCTACACACACTACAAAGTAGAAGTTTCCTTTTTTTTATCCATTTGCCACCTTCATGTATTAGCAATTCATTCCGAGTCTTAATATGCTTCTGATTTTAAGATACAGCTGGGATAAATTCCCCTCTGAAAACAATGCACAAGTAAAACTATACTGATTCCAAAATAAGTTACAGTCATTTATTTTTCGGTCTGGCAGTCTAGTGCTTGCTTCTTACTGCTTTATATTCCAAAAATATAAAGATTTGATTAAAAACTAAAATATCTAGCAAATAGAAGCATGTTAGCCTGAAGATGCCATAAAACTTTATTGTAAACATCCTGTTAAAGAATGAGTTCATGACCTAGATGTTGATTTTGCTGTTAAGCATTCATTACACTTATGGGGTGTGAATAATTTAGTACCAATATATGGTTAAAAGATTGGACATTTCACCCAATGCGACTTCATAAAATTTGGGATATTTATCTTATTTTTACTCATTTTAAAATAAATACAGAGCTCATACTTCAATAATAATAGGTATTAACCCAGTAACATTCAAAATTGTGGGTCAGTTAAGAAGAAAGAAACTAGATGCAGCAAATTGAATTATTAAAATCTTCTTCATTTACAACATTCCATATCTCCCCGGTTGTTTGGCGTTCAATATAATGATGAACCAGTAACTTTGTTGGTTTAAACATCTTCTTCAATGTCAAAAAGAATGAAGTATTTTTAATTTAAAAAACCGTTCCTGAAAATGAAGTGTCTGATCAAGAACTGAGCTAATGCATATTTTTTAAGGGAAAGTGCAGCGACAGTTAACACTGCAAATGTGCACAACAGCAGCAAGTACAAATAATGCACTAGTGGATCAGAGTTTTCTATTATATTAAAATGACAAAATGGGTGGTTTAGTGTAGCTGGGAGCACAGCATCAGCCATGTAACCCTGCGCCAGCTCAGGACTGATGTAAGTTTAAGAGAGAGGAGCTTTTACACATTGAAAGTTGCTATTCTTAGTAAGATATCAGCCTCCACATCAACAATGAACGCCTCTGTCTAAGAACAAAATAATACCTATGCAAAGCACATTTTGCCCAGGCATTTATTAATTATTATTATTATTATTATTATTATTATTATATTTTTAAGTTTTTATTTGTTTTTGTTTTTTAAATGTATAACAATTTAATTTTATTTATCTTTAAATTCTTTATTATTGTTTTAATTTATAGGTTTTTTTTTAATAAGCAACACTTAAGTTTTACCAATTTAAATGAATTACATTAAAAAAATACTCTGTAACATGCAATCTTGTATCAGCTGCTGCATTACACCTCTACCTGTCTGCCTATACACATTCATCTGCATGTTTCAAAAGCAGGCTCATTAGCAGTACAACCTATCCTGAGTTGAATAGGGCGCACGTATTTTCTGTATCAGTATAATGTTGTCCTTAGACTAAGCAGTTATGACAGCTCAAGTCATCATCATAACAATAACTGCTCAATCTATGGCTAGCTTTAGGCATCTATAATAGAGAGATTATATATGCTTTGCATTATAGCACATTAAAGCATTTTATTAAATGAGCCTCCATAGTATAAACAGCTGCATTAGCAAATAGTCTGCATACAACTGTAACTACCACACATTCCCCAACTCAACACCACTTAGTGAATGGCTCCCTATGCTTTCTGCTAATGGTTATTTCAGGTAAATGTATACCTATGGGCTCCTTTTGAGACATCAAGAAACCACTGACATAATGCAGAAGTTCTCAGGTTTCCACCATTTGTAGAAATTGCTCCCATAGTGTATTTTCTTCTGTTCGTTATTCCAACTGTCTGGCCAGGGGGCTACATCTGCTTTACCACATTTACAGACTCAATGGCAATTCGTTGTGACAGCACAACGGCTAATGTGACACTGGAGGAACAATAATATGTATGAAGGCATGAGGGTGTGGACACTGGGATAGAGTTATACAGGTTGAACAATACATGTGGATCTATTAATCATAATCTTCCAGCTGTGAATCTAGACAATACAATTGATTTCTTTTTCTTTTGATAAATGGGGACTGGATTTTAACTTAAATTTGCTACACTTATGTAGACACAAATAGTCGCCCTTTCTGTTATTTATGTGTCTGTTGACCCTCAAAATAACACGCACAGGAATTTCTCCCACTCTACTGGTCTGGGCAGGACACATAAGAATATGGAGTGTTGTAAGTCTGACCACATATCTGGTTATTTATGGTATATATGGCACCAGAAAGCTTTCATGGCTCTATACCATGCAATATGTTACATTATCTAGAGCTGTTAGCCTGTCAGAGTTGAGAGTAGCACATTTTTGCTGGAATCCTGCAAGTCAAACAAAGAAAATTGTTTAATGATTAAGCAAGCACACACTCATTTATTAATAAGCAGAAATAAGGTTGATTACCAATAGCGCTGTAATTATGGATCAATAAAATATCTCACAGACAACCTTTTTTACTTTGATGGTCCATTAAGTTACACTTGTAGTCATAGCCTGCCCTTTGTCTTTAAACTGGCAGAATATTAAATATATCCTAATACTCAGTCATAAAAAAAACCTTTGAAGAGGCAGTTTTGTTTTCAAATTCAAATTGTTTTCTCATTGAATTTAATATGTAGCAATGCAATTGGCCAGTAGGCATATCATACTTGCCCGTAAGTGAACTGCCTTCCAAGAACTTAATTTTGGTGAGGGAATAGAGAAAATGTTAAAATATGCTTTCACAAACTGTGACCGCTAAATGAATAATTCTGAATTCTAGAATTTATCCACAGAATGGGATTTAGTAACTATGATAGTGATCATCTGTAAAATATCAGAAAGTGTTTACAACCCTCGGAGTGGGGGTTATAAATGTACCCTAACCACTAAGATCTGATTACTTTGAGAGATATGTAAAAACTGAGACAGAAAAGTGTTCTTGAGTGCTTCTCACTGCTTCCACATTTTCCATTTATAACAAAAATACAGAAAACAGAATATTAAACTGACTACAGCATATGGGTGTAACCCAGTGGCATTTACCATTACAGGTAGACCAAGCAACCTTGTTGATACATCAACTTGTATTTGAACTGCTGTATGGCTCAATAATGGCTAAATAGAGTCAAATAAAGAAAAAAAACTAAGAAATATAAAGAAAAAGAAGAAAAATAAAACAGAACAGCAATTTAAAGTGTACCAAATCTAAAATGAAAATCTATTGTATGAAGGGTGAAAATATTAATATATTCAGTTTTTACATTGGATTTTTTACATTTAGTTTGATTTAAAGTTCTGTTCTATTTCATATTTTGTTTGCATTTCTTTATTTTACTAACAGTCTAACGCTGTTTGGTAGTGGATATGCAAATAAACAAGAGGCATAAATATGAGGGCATGAGTTAGCAGTACCCAAAGGTAGGATGGCAAATTACGCCCAATGGGGGGGTCCATGTGCAAAAATAATCACCTTGTCCCTGCACCCTAAAAGACATAACTTGCCAACATGGGCCAGTGTGCCCAGTCTGTGGCACAAGTCCTTGGGCAAAGCACTGACTACCGGGCTTGTCGTTCCCATTGAATGATACCACTACAAATACACGTGGCTTAATGTCATGGACAATGCCTTAAATTATATTTTTCATTGTGGGTTGATGGCCAGAATTAAATATAACCACCCACAGGAAAGTTAAGCTATCATCCTTGATATAATATTACTACACATTGACAATGCAGATGTTACATAAGATAAACCAAAAATATAAAATCCATATTGAAGTAGTAATAGGCAAGTCTTCTAGGACATAAAAGCAATACAAGCTTTATTATTTTAAATAAAGCAATCTCCTAGGTTTAAATATCCCTTCACCAATGTTAAACTTTCCTCCTAGAATATTGTAATTAAAAGTGCCATTTACAGTGACATCACTCCTTATGGATTTAGTAGAACAACATTGCTTAATGTCAGTTTGAAGTTGAGCATTTCCCTAAGCACCAGGTTGTAAAGAGCTGAAGGTCTAGAGGTCCACCGAGACATTTGTGCTGATGTTGAAACGGAAAAATAAACTCACGCTGGGTTGAACCATGAAAGGCATTCATTACGTATTAACAAGATTTGGTGACACAGTCATATATATACTGTAAGATATAATGATAACGTGACAAGTAACAGATCTCGCTTGAATGCATGATTCCTCTTAGGAATGACTCACGTACATTGTGGTAGAACATTTCAGAGCTATTGCTAATATGATTAATTTCTTTTATTTTTATTAGCGATTTGACGTTCCAATTTTTTGTGTGTTGGGATGTAGTCATTCCACAAGAATAACTAGTACAGGAATAGGGAAATAAGGAGATTTTTACTACTGTTTTACATTTACTTTGGCAATTACTAGGGACATCTCTTTAAAAGGTTTATGTTTTTTAAAATTGTAGAACCCTCTTATCTGCGCACGTTGATTTGTCTATGGACCCATTCATTTTCTGAACCCACCGCCCATCGCAGACCTGCCGCAAACCCCACCAGAGAGATGAGTAACCTCTCTGGGCACTTTTAGGTTTAGAGTTATTTTTGGGGTAAGGGAAGGTTAGGGCTGAGCTTTGGGGAAGGGATGGTAAGGGACATGGAAGGGGAGGGTTAGGGTTAGGCTTTTTCAAATATTTAACAGCCATTTAAGAAAACTCAATGAAATTCCACAATGGATCACACAATAATGTAGAAAGATGAGAGCAAATTATGATATAGAAAAATGTGTTTTAATCACTCAGTTGAAAACATCAATTATATCAAAATCATCATGTGCAAATGCGCACACTACCAACTATCAGAACGGATCTGGATCCTCCAGCTAAGTGCTTACATATGATCCTCATTAACAAATATATGATCCAAAATAAGTGGGGCCGGTGCATAAAAGTTAAAGTAGGATCCTGGTGTCGGAAAGCCATAACTGCTGGGGGAGTGTTCTCCCCTCTCACTTATGCAAATTAGGATCGCATGCCGACCCGACAGTGCACCCGGAGCTCCATTAGCAGAATACTCATTTATGTAGATTCAGTCCTATGCCAGTATATTTAATATTAACGATTTATCTTATCTTCATTCATTGATTATTGTGTGACCCATTGTGGAATTGAATTGAGGACTTGTAAGTATGAGTTCCACTGGACAGTGCTGTGTATGCACATATTCCAATATTTCCTGATAGTTCACAGCTGCACAAATGTGGTTATATTACAAATTGCTAAAAAGGAAAAAACCTTTATCTTAGTTGTCTTTTAACTCCATGTTTGTTCTATATTTTTGCACAGTCATTAAAATAGGTCCCAGAGATTAATTAACTAATACAAAATAAAATGATAGGAACTCCTTTGGGAAAAAGGACCTAATTCACACTTAAAAATCTGCGTTTTTTTTAGGTGCGTATATTTAAGAAGGGACATACTGCGCTTTTGTAGTAACCTAATACATGCAAATTATGTAAAACTTAAGAACGGGGTGGCTCAGAATCACCATTCCAAACCTATTTATTCTAGGTTCCTAGTGACTTAAGAAGGAAGGGGCGTGCTGGAAAACCTTACGAATAAAGATAAGAAGATTCGGTGGAGGGAGGCATTTAAATGAGGATATCTGGGCGTGGTTAGGCAGAAACATTCTTAATTAGCTGCCCTACACACACAACTAAGAGCCTAAAGATAAGGTAGCTCTATGGCATTCTTAAGTCAGTTAAGAAGCTAAAAACCGGGGGGCGTGTCAGGGGAGTCGCTGCTAGTTGCGTATAATTAATTACCTAAAGCCTTCTTAAGTGTGAATCAGGTCAAAATACAGTAACCTGCCTGTAAAATGGAAAATATTGAGAAAAATTGTTTTCGTTTACAAAAAAACCTACTGTGACCAATGTCAGCTCCATGGCTGCAAGACAAATATATATTTGAATGTGGACCACATCATGACACTTAATCTTTAATATATAATTGCATATACATAAACAAATGTACAAATATCAAGGGATTTCTCCTTTAGACTTGTGAGTAAGGAGGTGATAGGAATTGACCTGTAGCCCCTCAAAGCATATTAATTATAAATTCCTTTCAGTTCCCTGTTAGGATTACTAGATGGATTGCAGACAGACAGGAGAATGATGGGAAGTGAGAGACGGAAACATGGGTAGAAAGTTAATAGTTCAATCATTCCTAGTAATCATACAGAGTCCCTTGTGCTGTGTCGTTGATGTCGCTGATTAACCTTTAACTGCTTTCTGGACATTGGGCTGGATCCAGACCTTGTTAAGTGCATGAACTTAGTTACACTTGGGCTAAACCATGTTGATTGCAGGGGAATCATATTTCATCTGCTACAAACAGTATTAGAGTTGAGAGGTGATGTTTCCTATCCCAAGTCTAAATAACAGTGTGATAGTAAAGCTGGTCAGTATCTGTGTGCAATAAGCAATTTAAAGATATATCCCTGCATGCAAAGTATACAATTAACTTGACTGCCCCTGAATTCAACATGGTTTAGCCCAGGTGTAACTAAGTTAATGCACTTAACAAGGTCTGGACCCAGCCCATTATTTGTAATGAGACAGGGAGAATGGTAGCTGGGTTTGTAAACAGAAACATGGGATGCTGTTTACATTGTTATATGGGAGTTCATGGGAACAAGATGACTGGGTCCTTTAGAAATCTCATCCTATAAAATTAAATGAGATATAATTTTTTGACCTTTTAGTTAATAATTATTATTTTTTAAATATACTAAAGTGGCAAAGGCAGAAATATCTGTAACTCTGTTTCCATATTATTCTACAATTTACTATACCATATACTACTCTGCTATCAACTATTACCTTTTCCTCTATTTACTACATTTACTTTAATATTTTCTAATAATGCTGCTAACAACATTTCAGGATGCATTCTAATAGGAGACAATGGAGAGGGCTATAGATATAGATAAATAAATAGATTGATACATTAGATATTTAAATGTAAGGAACAAGCAGTTAAGTGAACTGGGTGTGCGTGGGATAATTTAATGTTATTAGGAAAAGGAGAGTAAATTTAGTGTGGGAAAGGTTTGTTAATTAACTCTGAACTTGTGACAGCGAGACCAGTGAGAACAGTGTGTGTTTGTGTTTATGTGTGCATTAATTCAGTGTTAACTGGAGAGAGAGGAGTTAACTTAGTGTGAAAAGCTAAGGGTTAATTTATTGTTAATTGGAAAGACAGGGGGTTAATTTTGTGTAAACTCGGGAGAAGGATGTTAATTTAGTTTGAAATTCGGTGAAGAACATTAATTCAATATGAATGTAGGGGAAAAGTTTAATTGTGCCCTGGGTTAATTAATGGGAGTTTCTTTCATGTCAAATGGAGGTGGGGGGTTATTTAATGTGTTATTTATCAGGCCAGGCTCCACTACAGCTCTTTCAAAATTGCAGAACCTCCCAAACAAAACAAAAAAATATTATTAATATGCATGAAGTGCAGAGCGGGGGGAGGAGGAGCACTGGCCCTGGGTAGGATATAATATTCCTTGCTCCATGTTTTTGATCGCCACCACTAATGGAATAAAACACCACCTTCCCATCTTCTATATTCTTGTTGTAGTATTACATCTGCCCCATTCCTATCCAGTGTACATCACAGCATTTGTTGGGCCCTGTGTCCCATTAACATGATCCTGCGACCTCTTCCTTGGCTCATTCACTGCTGACTCACTACCATCTTCTACTTCCTGTACTTGAGCTAGCGGATGCCTCAGCCATCTGTATGGTCTATTTCCCTCCCAAAAAAACTAACACACTGAGGATTGCTTCCGCTTCACCACTGGTGGGCCAAAAGCCCCCTGCAAGAGGCACGCACAGCTAGAAATGAAAACTGTCTACATTTTCTTTTCCTTTGGAAAGTCCACCAAGACTGTCTCACAGTAAGACTATGTAGACGTGTCAGGCATACTGTACTTGTGTACTTAAAGTAATGTGAGTCAGCATGATATATTAATGCTTCTTAAAACCTATTGTTCAAAGGGAAACTACCTTTAAGATGCATGAACTTCTATTGATAATACTGAGCATTGTTTCCAATTTGTGGATTATCCCCAACATTAGTTATTTATGGAATGTCTCAGATTGTGTAGTGACAGCCAATCAAATATGGAATCCATGTGTTTTTCTGTGCTCAAACCCAGTAGATTGTAAGCTTAAACACAGGGCCTTTTACCCATTTGTAAGCCTGTTACAATTGTTGAATATGGTCTGAAATATACTGACTGGTGCTATATATAACCGGTTAATACATTTTTAAGGAGACTAAGTTTAGTCATTTTTTAAGTACTTTGTTACTCATCTCACAGTAAAAACCATGGGCACGCGACATCAAGTAGCCACAGGAAACCACTGTCACTCCAGGTGTTGTAAAACTACAATTACCATTTCCTCGGCTAGAAATTGTTCTACCTACTCACTGGGTAACTACTGCTGGCATACCTCCCAACATTGAGAATCCAAAAATGGGACAAGATAAACCCTACTCATTCCAACCAACCAAACTCCACCCAGTTCCACCTACAAATTACCATGGACCGCATCTTAATTTAGTTTTAATTTAGGAACTATCGCATGTACGGAAGTCCATTCATACAGAACGGACTTCCATGCGCGTGATCCAAAAGTCTGTGCATGCGAGGGTATTACCCTTGGACCGGCGGTGTTCTAAACCCTACCTTAAATATTTCACACCCACTCCACGTAAATTGGGGGGGTGCATAATGCTGCATCATACATAAGGGCTTAGCCATGCCCTTACCGTAAGATTAGCATACATTACGCCATCCTCCATGCGTACACAAGGTATACACGGCGGGCAATCACACCCTACTGTCGGAGGTTGTTGCTGCGCAGAATGCACCATTGATCGTGCTGCGTAACTGGCCTCCAGACTCATGCGCAGTAGGAACGCTCTGGGTACTTATGCAAACGGTCTGTAAAAGTGCCCTGGGACAGTCCTGTAAAAAATAGGATAGCTGGGAGGTATGCTGTGGGTGCAGCTGCTATAGGGCCCAGAGGTTTTGGGGTCCCAAGCCAGCCGCTCACCCTGCTGCCAAAGAGGACAGGCCAGTGGCTGACAGATTTAGTGCTGAGCACTGCCAGCCATTGACCACTTTTCTGCACCGCACTCCATCCAGACATCTGTTAGCTCCTCTATTATGGTGCCTGGTTTTGTCTACTTCCACATCTGCCATGCAGGAGCATGCTGGGATTTGTAGTTTTACAATACTTGGCTGCCTTAATGTCAAACAAATAATGGTTAGACTGAGCAGTCCAGGTATGCACTATACAAAAGCTTTACCTACAGTATGTCTGCATCAATGAATGGACAAACCAGAATCACAGCCTCTATGGTTTGTAAATTAGTCTCAGATTGGCCTTTTATCTGGTGTCATATAAAAGTGAAAAAAAAAAAATTTGGTTACTTAGGTGGTCTCCTAATACGGGTTTGATAAACTGAATGCTAAAATTATGTCAACAAAAATTTAATAAATTCTATTTTTTTTAAATAAGGGTATATCTAGCAAAAGAAGCTTGAAAACCACTTACCACGTGCAAAAATAAGAGCTGTATAAAATCTCCTAAATGTTATGTTTTTGTCTTGCTGGTCCGGCCATCTCTATTTCGCTAATGATACGGTTTCTAGCTGAATGGCGGCTGTATAATTTTTCACAAATATTTTTGTTGTGCATTTTAACAGTAGGAATGAGAAGGGGAGGGTTAGGGTTAGTCTGTGGGAGATAAAGGGTTAAGGTTAGGGTAGTAGAAGGGGAGGGTTAGAGTTAGGCTGCAGCAGATGAAGGGTTGAGATTAGGTTTAGGCTGCAGGAGATGGAGGGTTAAGGTTAGGGTAATAGTAGGAGAGGATTATGGCAGAGTCATAACAAGAAATTTTAGCACCAGGGGCAAATAGGAAAAATGGTGCCCCTGACCCTGAATGCCAAACCAATTTAACATTAACTATTAACTTAATGGTGCCCCCCTTACGCTAGGTGCCCTGGGCAGCCGGCCTTATTGCACACCCCTAGTTACGGCCCTGGGTTATGGTAAGGATTAGGATCAGGTTGGGGAAAATCTTACCTGGGCATCACTCACAGCATTCACATCGCTTTGTCCAGAGATTCTTCTTTTGCAACAGTCGCAAAGAGACTGCTGCCACTGCTCCCCTGTTGGAATAAGATGTGTCTAAAATAGACATATGGATCCGGATTCACAATCCCGGACGCATTGCATATATGTCCGGAATTTGTGAATCTGGACAGAAAACCACACCCTTTCTTTCCATATGTGAGGTGTACTTAAATATGATCCCTTATACTCAAAGCAACAGAATTTGTTTACATTTCACCTGTTACATAGCAGTTTACTGCGTTCTCCAAAGTAACTTTAACAAATAAGGATTTTTCGTGTCATATAATGAAACCTATTTAGTCACCATGCTGTCGAACAGCACCACATTTAATGTGGTGAAGATCATTTTACACTGAAACTATTATCTTCCCCGTCCTATCATTTTCCTCTCACCATTTATGCTCTGCAATAAATTAACGTTTGGGAATTAGAAATAAAGTGAGCAGTGCCAGGGCTAAACATAGTCATCGTAATGATCAATCAAATGTAAAATAAAACAAATATCTGGTGAAGCCATCATTCTTATCTTCTATTTCATCACATCAGGTGCCTTCAGGCAAAGCTTTTCCTCAGAAGTAGACTTTACTGGATGGAATTCTGTGGGATCTCTCAGTAAATTAAGTGGCCCAGACAGCTGCATAGAAATCTTTCTTTCAGTCACAGTTTATGACAAGGTTCAATTTACAATTTAATTTGAAACACATAACATGTGCTTCTGTATTGTTTCAATTGAAACCTTAAGACCCATTAGAGTAGTACTACCAGAATAGCAGGTATGTCATATTCAGCTTTTTAAAAGAAAAGATGGTGGTGATGATACATTTAACATATTTTCTTCATTAAAAAGTAATAGTAAAAAATCACATTTCTTTATACAAATAGATTTCTACAAGAATTCACAAAACTTGGGCCCTGAAGCTTGAATTGATATTCACAATAATAGGGCAACATCCAACAAGGTCCAAAGGCACAAATGGTGGGGTGGAGAGCTTTAAAATGGGTCTTACAGTGAGCCCCTTTTCCACCGGAAATGAGGTCTGGGTAACCGCTGTTATCTTCTTCAATGCACTCAGTGACACTGACAGCAGCTACCTATTCTATGCACCGCTGCATCATAACAGCCATCCTCTGATCAGAGCTATAGACTATAGAGTGTCTGCCAGCCAGCACTGATCAGGGAGGGTTGCTGGATACTCAGAACCCCACCCCCCACCCCACGTAGAGCATATTCTAAGGTCAATATTAAGTAGTGCAACCCATTGGCTTATGATTCTATCACTATAATAACCTTATATTAAAAAACTCCACTGATTTTGCTGAACAATGCATTCTAAAAAAATGTCTTTAAAAAAGTCGCTTCAGGGCCCCTCTGGGATTAGGGGCCCTGAAGGTTAAGCTTCATTAGTTAAATAGTAGATCCGCCACTGCTCTGGGGATACGGTTTTCCCCATCTCAACCAGGGTTATTTAACTGTGTCTAGGTTTCAGACATGCTACAGCGTTACACAAAGTCTTTGTAAAATGGGTACTTCTTTATTTTTCCAGCAGAGGGCGCGCGCGCACACACGCTCCGCCGGTGCTGCTGCAGATGCTGCAGCTGTGGTGTGTGTGTGTCCCCGTCACTGGGACACACACACATCCACCACATGTGTGTCCTTCTGTCCCCAATGTCGTCCGTCCCCGCCCCCACCCCCTTCGTGTCCACAATGCCGTGGTGTCATGTCCGGCCGCCTCCAGAGGCTCCCGCCCGGGACGGACACACACACACACACCACATGTGTGTGTGTCTCCGTCCCCAATGTCCCGTCCGTTCGTCCCCCTTCGTGTCCCCAATCGTTCGTCCCCCTTCATATCCCCAATGCCGTGTCATTGTCCGGCCTCCAGAGGCTCCCGCCGCCGCCGCCAAACAGTCCGTCCCGGTCCCGTCCGTCTCCCTCTCTCTCTCTCTTCCTCCCCCCCCCCTTCGTGTCCCAGCATTGCCCGTGCTGCCCCCAGAGAGAGAGAGAGGGAGAATTGGGGGAGAGGAAAAAAAAAAATATTGCGTAACTTACGGGGATAGCGGGGATACGTAAGTTACGTAGCGGGGGCCGCAAAAATAAAGAAGTACCGTAAAATGTTTAGCAATTCAGAGCAAAATGTTTATTCTGGAGTCAAATTGAATTTTAAAATGTTGATTTTGAACAGCAACTGCAATACCTACAATAGAAGTAACAACTTACTTAACATCTCTTTAAATCTGTTTACATGCCTGGAACTTTGTCATTTGAACTATTAAATAAAGCTTTGTGAGTTGACATGCCAAGTTTGTAATACCTTGTTACTTGTTCATGACAGTTAGCTGCTCAGTGGTCTTTCAGTCAGGATCCATAGCAATAAGATTGACTGAGGCACAAGTCTGGGTCTTAAGAAGGAAACTACGCACGGTTACTTAAGGTAGCCCTATGGTACCTAAAAATGGGGCACCGGTTAGGGGTTGCACCAGAGAGTTAACTGTCCACACCTATCTCACTCTTAGGTGTGAATACGACCCAAAGTGTTTATAATGTAGTTATAGGTGTACTCATGTACTCATAGGTGGAGTGCTGACAGGGAATGGCTGGCAAATTTTAGCCTAGGGGCAATCATACAGCAGTGACCCAAAACCAGAGGCGGCCCACGGCATAGGCTTTATAGACGGCCGCCTATGGCCCAGCGGGTCCCGGGGCCCCGCAACTCCCGCTTTTTAAGTTAAAAAAAAAAATTCACTTCGCGGGGCCTTCACTTCCCGGAGCCTGTGTAATCACATACACAGTGCCTGGACTCCTGCGTCC